>JAWWEE010000025.1:15544027-15594900 GCA_035221455.1 Xenops minutus
GACCTTCTCACTCTCTACAACTCCCTGAGAGGAGGGGGAGCCAGGGGGGGTCGGGCTCTGCTCCCAGGGAACAGGGTCAGGAGGAGAGGGAACGGGGAGATGTGCCAGGGGAGGTTCAGGATGGACATCGGGAGGAATTTCTTCCTGGAAAGGGTGGTCAGACCGTGGAAGGGGCTGCCCAGGGAAGTGGTGGAGTTCCCATCCCTGGAGGTGTTCAGGGAATGACTGGACGTGGCACTCAGTGCTCTGGTGTGGTTGACAAGGTGGGGATGGGTCCCAGGTTGGACTCGATGACCTCAGAGGTCTTTTCCAGACTTTATGATACTGTGATTCTGTGATTCTGTGAACAGATATTGCACCCAACAGTTCAGAAAGATTTGAGTTCTCCCTGTTTACACAGTATCTTTCACCTCTGCCTGGCACAAGTACCAGTTGATTAAAGGCATTCACTTTGCCATCCCTTAAGCTGCATGCTACAGTTTGGTTTTTTTCACCCAAAACTATTGTCCATGACATTCTAAAATGGCAAAACAGGACCAGGACCCCAGTGTCCTGACACCCTGACCCTCACTGGAGTCTCTCCACTGGTGCTGTGACCACACCTTTCCTTCTCTGTGTCACCTCCTCCCTGCACCACATCCCTCCCGGTGCCATCACCATAGCAATGGGCTTGCACCAGATGAGAGGTAAATTATACCAAGAATAGAAAAGGGTAGGATTTTTCATGACTTTCCTTGAGGGAAACAACAACTGCAATGGCATTCATAATAACAATAATTGCACAAAGTTAAATACTGGATTCAGTGCTCATACATATGAAGAAGGACTGTTCAATTCCTAAAAAAGAGACCAATATCAATTCTTTGAGTAACAAATCTGGAATTAGAGTTGATATGAGTTTTATGGCTAAAACCGAAGGTGCTTTCCTTTTTTTAACTTCTGAAATATATAGGAAGAATATTTTTGTCAAACAAAGGTGACAATATGTCCTTCACAAATGTGGTGGAGGACCATTTAACAGGATATTAGGAGACACTGAGAGAATTGACTTCTATAATCATTTAGAAGCTCCTCAAAAATAAAAAAGTGTTAAATAAAATAAAATTAAGTCTTAATTAGCTAAACTCATAGGTTTAACATGCCCAGTATAGACAAGGGAAGAGGCATATGTATGATATTCAGATGAAAGAGTAAACTGGACAGGGCAAAAAGAAGGATTAGGAATAATTAGTATATAACATCACAGTTGAGAAGTTATATGAAGACATGCTTTATAGTGATAGAAAGGTCAGAGGAAAAGATGTGTGAGTGCTGCTGAACTGGAGTGTATAATGATAGTAAACTATGTCATAGATGGACAACAGACTAATTGGTTCTTTAGTACCAACACAAAGTGAGGGCTGTGTTGTAAATAAGACACAGACAATGGCAAGAAATGCACGATTAAAAGAATGGGGGGGGAACCCAAAATAAGGTGATGTTTCCTTTGAAAAAAAAAGTGTTAAAAAATAACGTGGCAAATGAGAATCTTGTCAAAGCTGGATTGAAAGAAGAAACAAGTATGGTCATGTCTGTAGCAATATACAAAAGAAAAGATAAAAGGTAGAAAGATGTAATCCCAACTCTGCAGACATGCTCCAGGGTGTATTGGAGATATTACAGGAGGATGTGCAGAGTTACCCAGAGGTAGGTATGAAGCACAATGTGACAAATGAGGCAGGACTGAGCACTGGACACTGCCAGTATGAGCTACACTTTACACCATGAGCCTGACAAAATGATAGGGAAATAATAAGAAGATAAGAATAATGGAATTTCTTATTCATTGCATCTCTTAAAATGTCTCCTTAAGGCTTGTAAAAAGAGATGAGAAGTGTAAAAATTGTACTACTTAGAATCATAGAATGGTTTGGGTTGGGAACAACCTTAAGGATCACCCACCCCTGCATCACGGGCAGGGACACCTTCCACTGGACCAAGTTGTTCCAAGCCCCATCCAACCTGATCTTGAACACATTCAGGTTTTTTCCGCTTGTTTTCACACATATCTGCTCTCGTGAGAGAGGTATCACACCACACAATGGAGAAAGTGGATTGCTCAAGCCATTCTGAGAGCTGTACTGGATAAGTGTCTAAAACCTAGAGAAAAGCCTTTGACAGGATTCCGTGCCTTGCCCTGTGCTTGTGTCCCAATAACAGTCAGGGACTGATGATGACAACTGTCTCCTTATGTTTATGTCATGGTAGTGACAGAGACTGGAAACAGGGAGAGCCAGGACAGCACCACTGGAGGACCTTGCCCTCCCACACTGCGTATTTATGGCCATTCCCTTTGCTCCCAGCCTGGGGATCAGACTCTGCTTCAGCATCTGCAAACGCCGTGCTCAGCAATCCATATTTTACTGGCTGGTACGATTTACTACAGCCTTATCCTCAAAGCCACATTTAGGAGCCTATGCAAGGTGCACAAAGGTCTGATTTGTAAACAAAAGCACCGTGACTGCAGAGTCTTTGTTTGGATTATAAATATCAGCTGAGTGCTTTGAGGGTGAAGGCTTCCCACTGCATCCCTTTTGGAAAGGGGCTCTATTAAATTATAGATGTGCTTGTGTGAAACTGGCAGCTTCTGCTGCAAGCTGGGGTAATAAATAGGTATGTGCTACAGCTGCCTCACTCACTTTAAAGGGTGTCACCTTGTCATGCAGAGTCACTGAAAGCCAAAGCCAGGACCATAGGAGTGAGCTTGGGCTTTATTCTTCTGGGGATGGAGTTTCCCTGGGGACTTTCTGTTCAGCTTTGGGTGCACAACCTTTGCAATTGCAGTCGTGGGGTTGTGCTTCAAGAATAAAATTTTAATTCACTCCCCCCTCTCTATCCATGTCACAGTCTTAAGCTGTGCCAGGGGAGGTTCAGGTTGGAGATCAGGAGGAATTTCTCCATGGAATGGGTTGTCAAACATTGGCAGGGGCTGCCCAGATAAGTGGTGGAGTTCCCATCCCTGGAGGTGTTCAAGGAATGACTGGACGTGGCACTCGGTGCTCTGGTCCGACTGACAAGATGGGGATGGGTCACAGGTTGGACTTGATGACCTTGGAGGTCTTTTCCAACCTAAATGATTCTGTGATTGGTGTTCACAGCCATGTCCAGGCCCTTTAGCTTTGCCAGACCTCCTTCACTCTTGTCTCTCAGGTGGCCAGGGGTCTTCCCACCCTCCACCCACTCTGCTGCAGGTCCAGGAGCTGTGATGCAAATACTGGTCATGGTTATTTTTTGCTCTCTCTGCCTTTTTGATGTTTCCACAACCACATGTGATGGAGTCACTTGATCCCTTCTAAAAAACCTCTATATTTGACTCACACTGTTTGAAGGATTAAAATCAACTTATGGAACATTTCCTTGTTCCTCCTCCTCGATCAAGTGCAGTATCACAGTATGCAAACCCCACGACAACTGACTGTTTGGGGAACAATTCCATCACCTATCCCAGGGCTGCAGTGCAACCTCCAGAGGCAAGGTCACATCGAGCCTCAAAGGGATAGGCAAAGCAGGGCAGGAAGCTTCTGCTTTTTTGATTCTCCCTCGCACCCCAGTCAGAGCCCAGGCCATGTCCTGTCCACTCCTCTCCATCAACATCACTGAGCCTGAGACACAGACAGAGGGTATTTGGGGCCTCCCTTGGCTCAGAGGAGCACAAATGCTTTTTAATATCCTGTATCTCATTCCGATTAACAGCTGGGGGACATTAGGGCTGATGCAGTCTCTGCATGGCAGAACAAGCTGGAACAAAGGCAACAACAAAAAAAGTCTTCCTCTTATTCCTAACCCCTTGCTGGGAGTGGGTGGAAGTGCTAAACTTTTCGGTACTTGGAAAAAGGGAAATGGTGATATGAAAAGGAGAGTGTCAAAGAAACATCCTCCCTCTCCAGCTCCTCCTCCGACTTTGTGCTCCCCTCCGCCGCCTCCTCCCCACACACGTGCTCTTGAGCACAATCTTGGAGAACTTTCAGACTTAAAAAATGAGCTGTGCTTCAAAAAGAAGTAGTGGGAGGTTTCCCCACAAAATTATGGTACCATGCACAAAGGCTGGGACTGCACATCCTGGTTTGCAGGTTGGGAATTCTCTGGGGAACATAAACGGGTGAAGCTCAGTTTGAGACTCCCATGGCTGTGGCAAAGAGCCCAAGGGCAGAGGAAATGTGTCATTTCAGGTCGCTTCAGGCCTCATCAGTGATCCTTTAAGTGAGCTTTCCCTCTGGAATATCAGAGATTTAACCTTAAACGTTAATGTAGTTAGTATGGGAAAAAAGTATTTATTCTTGTGCCTTGTGCTGGTATTTTGACAAAATGTAGGTGCTGACAATAGAGAATAAAATACTTTAATGAACAGGAGGAATAATCTCTCTTTGTTCTAAACTCCCTAAGTTAAATAATTTCCTTTCAGTTTGCTTTGCTCCTGAGTAGGAAAACTGCTGAAAATGGACAAGGCTATTAAAGAGAGTTATAACTGGCATAAACACACCTTCTAGGGGAAAAATGATGGGACTGTATTAGAAGAACAGATCTTAGTGCAGCCCAGTTTCAGTTTATATTGCAGTTTTTGAAACCTGCAGGTGATTGCAGGAATACAGAGAGGGGAAAAAAATCAATGGTGTGAATTATTAAAAACCAGAAGGCCAGGTCTTCCATTAATATGAATTTGCTTGGTCCTTAGAATTGCTAGGATATATAGAGAACTACAAGGGACTATTAGAGCAAGACTATTTTGAAGGGCAAGACAAGAATGAGACAAAAAAACCTGTTTCATTACAATTTGGGATGAGGATAGTATTCATTATGGGGGAAACTGGGAGTAAATTATCCTGAGCATTACAACAAGCTGAAAATTTTCTTCAGCCAGTCTGCTCTCTCGTATACATTGTGTGTGGTAAATGTTTTATGAAAAACAATTTGAAAAATGTTTTAGAAAATTAAAAATACATCCTTTGTGCTATTTACCTCTAAATCCTAAAGGAGGATTTCTCAGCATCAGACAGGAATCAAAGAGGAGCATTTGAAACACCTGAAATTACTTTAAAATAGTCATTCTATACCTGAAAATTACCTAAGAAGAAATCTGGGGGTGTTAAGTCAGTGGAAGACTTTCTGCTGATCTCAACACACCCAAGAACTGCCCCAGGGCAGCATTCCCCACTGTGGGCACCTGGCACAGTGATAAGTGAAGGGCAGCTCCTCAGGGAGCTGGGACTCTCCACTTCCCACAGGTATGGAGATACAGAGAAGCTCATTCCAAAGGGTTCCAATCCTCCATGACATCAGGACCAATTGTTGCTGTTCAGGTCTTCTGAAACTCAGGATACCTCCTTCAGAACTGAGGACAGAAGTGGAATAACTGCCTGGAATTATAGTGGGATCTCCTGGAGAAAATTCCCCTTTTCCCTGTTGAAGGGCTGATTCTTCTCCACCTGAGTTATCATTACAGCAAAACCATCCCAAACATTTGTTCAGCCTGGAGAAGAGAAGGTTTCAGAGATCTCATTGGGAGCCTTCAGGAAAGATGGAGAGAGACTATTTATACCTGGAGTGACAGGACAAGGGGGAATGGCTTCACACTGACAGAGAGTAGGCTTAGATGGGATATTAGGAAGAAATTCTTCCCTGTGAGGGTGGTGAGGCCCCAGCACAGGTTGCCCAGAGAAGCTGTGGCTGCCCCATCCCTGGGAGTGTCCAAGGACAGTCTGGACAGGGCTTGGAGCAACCTGGACTAGTGGAAGGTGTCCCTGCCCATGGCAGGGGGTGAAACAAGGTGATCTTTGAGGTCTCTTCCAATGCAAACTATACCATGGTGCTACAATTCTATGAAATTATGGCATTTGCAGAAGTGGGCAGGCACTTCTGCCCCACCAGCCACGGGGACTCAATGGGGTGGGACTGGTCCCTGTGTCCCATAAAGCTCTCACTGGGCTTTGCCTTCAAACAAGGAAAGGAAACTCGCCAGGAACTGCAGGCTGAATTCAAATCAGGAAGCAGCACCGAGCCAGCTGCTGGAGTGTGTAAGGACTGTCACCGAAAATCCCTGGGCACCAACACTCCTCTCATGCCTCAGCAGTCACCACCCACCCGTTTGCCATCAGAGCAATTTGGAGGTGGGATTAGTTTGGGATATGTTTATAGCCTTGGCACACTCTGTATCCAGCGGATCAGACAGTCACATCCTCTTATATCTCACAGAGCCATTTGTCAGCAGGTGCTCACAGTCGTTCTGGGTTATAGAGTATCTGGTCTTTTTTATAGTACACACTCATTACATTGATAATTAATCTGATAATGCCTATATATCTGCTGTTATCTCCGAGGAGCACACAGCCTGAGCAGGGAGCCATTAACACACCTCTTTGTCTTACAGCAACAACAAAAGCTTCCCTACACTTCCCTCACTTCCTTCCAGCCAGACTTCACAGTCAATGTCAAATTACACACAGGTAAGAGAGGTTTAAATGTGTTTTTTTTTTCAATTCTGGAGCCAAGCCTTATTCTTGTGGCTGATGGTGGCATTCCCAAGTGGATGCGATCCCAGGCTGAAAGATAAGTGAGAGATCCCTCTCCTTCAGCTTCTTGCTGTGAGCAGCCCTCACCAGCTCTCAGAACTAAAGTGATGTATCTGACAGCCCTGAGAGGGAACATGTGGGTTTAAATGGAAATAGAAATAATCTCAAGGTGCAGCCTTGTGGACTTATGTCTCACAAATATTAAAAAACTAAGTCAAAATCAAGAAAATCCAGTCTCAGGTGAGATCATTCAGCAGGTTACTTGTGATCTTTACCAGGGAAAAGATGGTATCCCTGTGCCTGGCTTTAGGAAAACCCTGATTGGGGCACCCAGACTCCTCCAGGGGAGTCAGCCCTGTGGGATTTGGGTGAGCCATAGATTTTGTGTTTGTGTTTTTCCCATTCCATGTGTTTGAAGGAATTGGTGGCCAGAAGGCCACCTGGCTGGGACTGACAGGTGCCCTTTGCCTTGTGTTCTTTGGGCTGTTATAAAGTCCTGGCAAAGGGAAAGGAAAAGAACAGAGGAAACAGGGGAAAAGCAGCACAGAAGTGATTTCTGTCAAAGCAAATGAAACCATGCTGCAGCTAGGGAGGAAAGCAAATTGGAAAAAAAGGAAGGAAGAAAGAAAAGAAGATAGAAGGAGCATTTAATCTCAATTACAATGTTCTTCTTTCCAGTGGAAGCTGAATTGAGTGGTCTTCAATCAGCCCATAGAAATAGAATTCAAAATGAAATTTTCTGTCCTTCATTGGCACCCCCAGGATCCCACTGCTGTGGCTGGAGGGGGCTCAGCCAGGGATTCTGCTGGCCTCCACCTTCTGCTTCTTCGCCCACCCTGCCTTTCCAAAGGGCCTTACCTGGGAGCCAGAAACAAAAATCCCTCTGACATCACCAGCCTCTACCTTTCCCTTTAACCTCAAGATGTGTTTCTTCATCAGTCACGAGTGACTGTGGCATCAGGCTGTTTTCCTAAATAGCTGTGATGAGGTTTATTTCTCTCAGCAGGCAGCTCCCTGACAAAAGCTGCATTGTAGGTAATCAGAGATCCCAGGACAGCAGCCTCACCCCACCAACTCACTTTCTCTCATCTTTCTGCCCAATTACATGCTGGAAAATGCTCTCCCTGAAAGTAATTAGGTTGTCTTGTTTAGTCCCAGCACAAGTGATTACAGAGAGACTCCAGCTTCTGTGAGTGGTGAAATTACCCACAGAAGATCCAGATAAAAGCACCCTCACTACAGCCTTGGTGCGTTTCAGGAGTCTATTTGTACTGTTTGATTTTAAATACACACCAAAGCTTAAGCTCATGTCACTTCGATGCACTTCAGTGTCCACACTGCAGGACAACTCCCTGCCCCAGCAGCTCCCAATAAGCAGGAGAGGACACCTGCCATTTGGTAAAAAAACACAAAACAAAGCAAAAAACACCAGAAATGAGTACACCACCATTTAAATGTCTGTAATCCCATGGAAGACAGCAAATCTGGCTCAGAGCCACCCAACCAAAGGCTCTTGGATCACCAGCATTCCTCACCTACAAATGGCACAAATTGACGTCCTTTGATCCCATCTCAGGACTGAAGAACTTGTGTCAGGTTAAAGAGAGAGAGAATCCCTTTCTAAAGGCAGTATCTAGGCAGAGAGAGTGGGCTGAGTTCAAAATTGAGATTAAATACCCACACACATCACACCTGAGGTTCCTACCACACAACCAGGTGGCCCAGTTTAAGTTCTCAGGCTTCACAACTGAGCTTCAAGGACACAGAAAGTAGAGCCCAAACAGCACCAAAATAAAGGCAAGTGGTTGGGTGGGACATGATTTCTTGTCTGGTTTATAATTGTTAGATTTCTTCCTGACTGGGGATTGCCTGATCCTCTCCCTGGGGGTTTTGCTGGCAGGAGCTGCTCCCAGACTCCCCCTCCCACTCCTCAGGCTGTATTGACCAGTGTATAGAGTGCTGAGATGCAAAGCCCTAAATACCATCCTGGTTGTTCTGCAGTCACATCTCCTTCTATCCCATAAACTTCCCCCTCACCACCACTCTCCTGCATCTTGCTGTCTCATGTCAATTTTAAAAGGTCCCCCGGGGTCCAACTTTATTACCCATGGCAGAATGGAGGCAGATTTGAATATGCTCAGATTCCCAGAACAGCCTTTCTGTGTTGCCTTTCTGTGGAGTTTGTTTGCAGGGCTCTCCCTGGGGGCCTGGCTGTGATGGGATTTGAGATGGAGTTGGATAACATGGGACTCTGCTGTCTGAGCATTATACAGAGCCTTTTTTCGTACATGTGCACACTTTGAAGGGAGGGAGGGGAAAATATTGAATCAGCCAGATCATACTTGGCTGTTCGATACAGCAGCATGTTCTGCCCTGGCTGCTGATGCAGGACTGAGTGTCCAGCCCCACATGTTGCCACAGAGGTCCTGGGATGCCTTGGGAATTGCAGCATTTCCAGACCCCCTTGTACAGGCAGTGAGGCTTTGCCAATGCTGTGTGCAGTGTGCTGTAGCTGGTGGCAACCCATGGCTCACACAGACTTTTTCACTTGTCTTGGGCAGAAAGGATGAAACAACCTGAGGAACAAAGGGGAAGGCAAAAGCTACTGGAAGTGCAGAGGATTTGCTGAGTCAGAAGGTGAAGAGCTGCTGTTCCTCTCAAATAATTGCGTTCTGTGCATTTTAATCAGGTGCAATAGTAGCTGTGCTGGCAGGGTGATGACCAAGGAAAACAGTCCTGGATACCTCTTGCTTTCTGAACTGCCATTTCCATTCACAGCTTGCCCAGAGACACATCATGACCTCAGGTACTTGGGGCTTATTGTTCCTGCAATTTGTTCTATTCTTGCAGTATTTGACCACCACAGTGACTACCATTTGCTGGAGAAAAGGACTGAAATAAATAAACCCTTGCTGAGACTCCCTGGAAAACTGGGAAGTGTGGACACGTGGTGCCTTTCACTGCACCACTCCCCTGGGGCATTGAGCAGGGAGTCCTTTGTACAGCTGGAAATCCTCTGGGCTTTCAAACCAGCTCACCTCCAAAGGACTTTTCACTGCCCAGTGGCTGGTTCAGGCTGTGGGTTTGTTTTCTCCCAGTCCCACTGTATTCAGGACTCAACCCTTGGATGAGTTATTTCACTTCTGTGCAGGCACTTGCCCACCTCTTCAGTCCCCTGGTCCTGAGGCACTGCCTTTTGTCAGTGTGTTCACAGGGGTCGCACAGGGAAGCCCTGAGTTCATTCAGGACTGTCATGTTTTCCTCTGTGCAGCAATAAAACATTCACAGGCCGCATATAAGCCCCATTTCTTTAATAGCAGTAAATCCCCATTGAATCAGAATTAATTCTGGCAGCTGGATTATTGCTGTATGTGCCTTGAAGTGATACTAGTATATATATATATATCTATATATATGAAGTATATTATTTTCCCTTTCACACCCCCCTGCCCCGTCCCTGGAAGTGTTCAAGGCCAGGTTGGATGGGGCTTGGAGCAACCTGGTCTAGTGGAAGGTGTCCCTGCTCATGGCAGGGGGTTGGAACAAAATGGGCTTTGGGGTCCTTTCCAACCCAAACCATTCTGTGATTCTATGATTCTGTTATTATTATGTGCCTGTGCAAAAATAAACAGCTTCTCCATCATGTACATGCCAAAATCTTACTGAAAATAAAAGAGCTGAAGAGACAGCCAAGCATCCCTTTTTTATAGGCAGTCACCGCTGTGCAGATTGAATGCAGCAGGGAAAAGCAATAAACCTGGAGCTGAATAAGGCATGGAATAGATTTTTCTTCCCTTCTTTGTTTATTTAGTTTGAGGAGGTTAAAGTGGCATGTCTTCATGCCACTTTAAGAAAAAGCTTCATTGGTGTACTTTTAAGCAAGGTCAAGACATAAGTGAGCATAATATGGGGTAGATTGCAAGGAGGAGTGAGAGAGTGGATGTGGAATGTGCACAGATTAATGTAATTTGTATGAGTCAAAGACTTTAACGTCTTAATTACTCATCTTAGGGTCTCAGTGATCATGCCAATTGATCAAAACCATCTGAAAAATGGTTTCTCAAGGGATAACATGGAGCAAGGAGGGAATGGTGCATCTTTAAACATTGACTGCAACACCTCAATGAACTGGAGCCTGAGTCAGCTCACACTGAGCAGCGATGCTGGAGCCCCACGGGAGCCACTCCTGCTGACAATGCCTCTTCCTCAGCAAAAATCATAAACCCTCTTCTCTCCCTCTCTTGTTGTCTTCTAGACCTTCAGCCCGGGGATCAGATGGAGGAAAATGGTTCCTCTGAAATACCCATTCCTTGAGGCATCAAACTAAAACTCTGCTCAAACAGGCTTGTGCTCCCTGCAACCCGCCCATAGCCATTGTCACTCAAGAGTGGCCATGACAGTGTTTGAGTGCTGGTCCTGCTGAAATGTGTGGAGCAGTCCTTAACCCCAAACCACTGCCATGTGTGTTTGCCTCACGAAGTCCCCAAGGATCTGCTCTTGTGGCAGGAGCACAGAAAACAACCCTGGTGCCTCCAACCAGCCGTGTGTTGGGTGTGCAATGGCCACATCACCTGCTGGGATGATTTGGGCTCATTTGCACCCCTGGGTGTGTGAGGCAGCTTGAGTTTGCTCAAGGCACTTGTATGGAAAAGTATTGGAAATGTATTTATACTTGTAAATTCCCAAAGATTCTCCAGCTCTACTACAAAAATTCTATTCTTAGTAGAAGAAATCATCTTATTCTTCCACCACTCCCCACCCCAGCAACAATTCCATTTTTTTATTGATGGTAGGCAGAAGTTGTTTTTCCAGTGAGCCAAAACTCCATAATTCACACAGTAATTCAAATGGCTGCTATAAAAATAGCCACATCTTCCCAGTGGATTAAGCTGTCTTGCACACCAGACTAGCCAGTCCGGACTGCTGCCAAATGCTATATTTACATTTCCAAACTAGAATCTGTTTCTAATACATTTTTATGGGGAGTTTTGACCCTTTATATTTATTGTTAATGAGCTTTCATCTCTATAATAGCCTTTCATCCCAAAGGATCCTGAAGAGTAATTGTAATAACCTGGCATACAAAATATACACAGAAATCAATTTACCCACCACCGAAATGTGGCCACGACTGGAGGGGCTGGGAGTGAGTGAATGTTTTGCAGAATCCTGGGCTGCTGCAGCTGCTTCCACCTGGCAGAGACAGGTAACCTGTGCTGGCTCTACTCCAGGTGAGCTATGGAGAACATATTTAGTGACTGCAAGACTTGGGAGCTTGGATTTTGGGGCTGTCCAAAGGCCATGGGGGGCTGCACACTGACCCAGCAGGGACATGGCACTGGTGGAGCCCCAGCACCAGCTCCTGCAGGCACCAGGTGCCACCACCACGTTCAGTAGTGTCTGGGAAGCAGCTGGCAAAGCTGGAATTGCTGCTGGGATTGCTCCTCTCTTGGATTTGCACTGTGCTGCCACTTAGAGCAACCTGCTGGCCTGGACCTGTGGGCTCACTGTGACCTCGCAGCCCCTCGGAGTATCAGTGTGGCTCTTTGCAGCCCCTGGGACTGCAGAGGGCTGACTCTCCTTGCTCACTTGCAGCTGGCAAACACTGGCCTTCCCCAAGCCCTGCCGATGAAGGAGAGCTGGGGAGCAGTGAGGAAAATGTCACCATCCATCCCCGACTGCCATGGGGAAGTCTCCACACCTTCGTCTAAAAGACATTCACCTAAAACCCCGCTGCCCATGTGGTGCAAATATTTCATTACTGGCTGCTCAGTTTGCAGCATTTTTCTTCTTGCTCACCCCAGTGATGCTCATGCTCTGTGTTATCAGCAAGGGAAGCCATGGAACAGGTTGTTTCTCTCCCCTCTCCAGAGCCCTCTGTGGAGGGCCATGATGCACATCCCACATTCCCAGCAGATGGGTCCTGCTGCAGCAGCGGGATCAGGCTCAGGCAATCCCACTGTGGCAGGGCAGGGCAGGGCACTGGCCAAGCCAGGATGAACCGTGTAACCTGCTGTTAAGAGGCTTTTCCATGTCTTCTCACTCTGTTTTTCCCAATCCTCCTCTGGCTGCCGCAGGACAAAAGCCTCTTCAGCAATAATCCTGCCCAGCCTTTCCTGGCGACAAGCAGTTCACACATAACACCACTGCACTTCCCACCTTCCTGTGCTTGCCGTGGATTATTTTCCATGAGGGAGCAACCCACAACCTTTCAAATGACTTGTCATCCACCCTCCCGAGTAAAGTAAATTCTCAGCCAGAAGGATTTTACCTCTTTTGCTCCTCAAAGGGCACCAGTCCAGGTGAGAAGGGAAGCTGACTGCCAGAGAGCCCCAACTTTGCTGGGCACTCATCCAGTGTTCCCAGCAGGATCCCTGTAATGCCCCTGCCACCACTGGCATTTTAAAAAAACAAAGGCCAAAGAGATGTAATGAAAGAGCCTTTCCTTCCCCCATCCCCTCCTCTAAGTCATTTTCCCTGGCCTATTTTACAGGAACTGAAAATCTATTAGAGGAAGAGCTTAATCCGGTTTGACTGTAATAATTAAGGTGCTTTAAAAAAACCCTGACTAATCGTATAAAATGTGATTGTAGACAGTTCAGTGCACGACCCTTACACTTATCACTGGAGGTATTATTACCAACCAGAAAGAGCTGGCAAGCACGGAGGGGGACAAAGGGAATAAAAAAATCACATGCAAAGGGGCAGGGGCCATCACTGTTCTGATCTCAAACCAGAGGCTCTGGTAGCACCTTGAGCTGTCTCTAGATCCAAAGCACAAGTCACCTCCAAGACCCTGGTCAGGCATGGCTGTTTTGGCCAGTGAGCTCCACCTTTCCTCACCCTGTTTTTGCAGGCAGTCCAGAAGGATTGGATTCAGTGCAGGAGAGACTCCCCCCAGGGTCCTGCAGTCAGCAGATGTTTGGAGCAGCAGTGGGAGGCTGTTTCAAAACAAGGCAGTCTGTATCAATCAAGCAGGATGCAGCATTTTAGGGTCATTGGGTTACAGCAGAAAAGCAACTCTTGCTTCTGTACCTTGGCTGGCGGCAATCTTGTTTTCTCTTGCTTTCAATCTTTTTCAGGCTCCAACAGCCACAGTTTCTTCCTTCCCTTCCCGAGGCTGGGGGCGGCTGAGTTCCCACCATGGCATCACCACCTTTAGTATAGTTATTTTTTTCCCCCATATGTTCTGCCAGTCATTTCACAGGACTGCTGCCTGTTCAGGATGCCCTTTTCACAAGATGAGCTCTTTCATGGGCTCCTCATTCCACCCTTCCCACCACTCCAGTAGGACAAACAAACAGTCCAGGCACCCATTCCCTGCATGACTGTCAACTCTCCATCCCAGTGGTCCACAAGCATATTTTGGTGGGCAATTCATACTCTGAGCCCACTGAAGCATTAAAATATAATGGAGATTGCCCAAAAGGACAAGTGCTTCAGCAGGGTCAGTCATAGATGGAGAGGCTGGAGCTGATGGACTTGGCCATCACATAAATGTTGGGAGAAGCACAGGGAAGGCTCTTGTTCATCAGTACCACTCAGAGCTGATCCTGAGCCCTCACCCAGACACCAGATCACAAAAACACTGTTCTCTAGGGCCCATCAAGAGCTTTAGACTTCACAGAGATGACAGCCAGGATGAGTCTGTGCTATCACCAACATGCTACTTTAATCAGCACTGCAACATATGATCAACCTTGAAGGAGGCTTTTAAAGACTGAAATAATAAGGTTTCATAAGATACTACAATTTCAATTTTCTCTCTCTCTGTTACTGTGATTAAAATATGTGGTTGATCTTGGAAGCTCTACTGCAGTTTGTACAGAAACTGTAACAGCATTCACAGTGATGGAACTCACAGCTGTTGTTGTTTGGTCTCTTTTGCTCTCCCATGAGTCTTCTTTGGGTCTTTTTTATTTTTTTCATTCTGCTCCATACAGATTTTGATCTTTCCTTTATTAAATAGGAATGGTTATCCCCACTGACTTACTTATCTAATAATAGCTAGAACCTTTTAATTCAAATTATTTGATTCCTGGGTTTTTTAGATTAAAGTAAACATACAGTTAGAGTATTAACTGGGAAACTGGCAATAGAACTCCATCGTCAAATTATCCTGTGACTCAATCCTGCAAAGCACTGGATCCTTTTTAATACATTTTAAAGTACTCAGTGGTGACCTCTAACACCAGAGTGATTTCTCTCCTATGGTAGCTCAATTTCACAACTCTGAATACACTTTTTTTTTTTTGAAGGAAAGCCATCCAAAGGTTTTATAAAATGTTCTTTAGCCTTTGGGAACGAGTCAATTTAATGCCAGGATATCATTCCATTTCTAAGACTTGAAGGATTTGAGGAAATACAATCTGCTTTCTGAACCTTGTGAAATGAATACAGTTGTGGTTTTGTTACAAACCAAGCTGCAGAGTTTGGATACAGAGCTCAACTTTTCCAAAGTTCAGCTGTGGCTCTTTTTCAGCTGGACTTCCCTGCAGTGCTGCACAGCCCTTCCTATGGGGCAGCACCGGGAGCAGATGGTAAAAGAGGCACTGCTGCCAGGCAAACTTGCTATCATCCATTACTTCTAAAATGGGAAAGAAGGGAAGGTCCACTGTAAAGTCAAAGATCACCAGTAGAAGATGAGCTTAATTATTATTTTTCTATTTGCAACTGAAAAAATGGGCAGGAACATAGGGAATAAAACCCAGGCATTAAAAGGGGAAAATAGGAAGCTCTGAAAATGCCTCCTGAAAGGCAGTCACCTCAGGTCTGGTGCAAGGGTGCAGCCTCTGCTCAGCACCACCCACACCTCCCACCACCAACCACCTCCCAGCCCAGGGCACAAGGAGTCAAAAAAACCTGCTGGAACCACGGAGACGCTCAGTCACATCTAGCTTTATTTTAATCCCGTCAGAAAAGTTCAAGAATTACACCAAAAAATACTTCAGTCTCTGCTACCTACTGACAAAAAATACACCACAAAATTATAAACTGTTCAGTGGTTTTGCTGGAGTTTGGGTTGTTGGTGGAGGGAGTGGTTTGTACATTTTGAGTGAGAAATGAATTTACAGGTCGAAAGGGAAGGGAGGAGAGGAAATCAGACGATGGCATTTGGCACTACATTTTTAGCTACACTATACAATTATTTATCATGATGCCTGTTAGGACTGAGGAGTTCTGCCCTCAAACACTGCCCTACTGTCTATGCATGTGACAATGAGGACAAAACTGCCCAATGCAGGGGGAAAAGGGGCCAGTTCCTAATTTCCATCCCAGTCTAGCCACAAATCTGAAAAAGCAGCCTTAGCCAAATGTGAACCTTGCCCTCCCTGTGCACTCTGCTCCTGCTGCTCAGCTCTCCCTGCCTGCAGTCCTGAGGAGCAGAGCTGCTCTGCAGCAAAGGCTTGCAGCTCTGAAAAAAGAGAATCCTTTGGGTTTTTTAAAATCCCACCAGTCTGCAATACATTTGTGGGAGAGGATGTTTTACACTGGTCAGGACTGGATTAAGCCTGGGGTCTGGTCTGTGTTTCCAAGCAGAGATTTGATGGACCCTTATACTCTCTGAGCTACAGCCACCACTCCATACTGACCTGGAATGACATTAAATGCTGAAGTACCCAAAGCTGAAGGAGGGAAGCAAGAACTAAAAGTTAGAGGCTTAATACTGTTCTATACTATCACCACTTTTGAGAGGCTCCTCAAATCATACTGGCATTTTTTTGTCTCCTGGTGATCCTCAGGAGAGAGGTCCCAAAGAAACAATTGCCAAAAGTCATGCAAGAAATCTATGCCAGAAGCAGAAGTAGAACCCTGACCTCCCGTGCTCAAAAACACATTCATGGTTTCACTACAGCAGCCTCTGCCTGCTTCCATTCTGCTCCATCTCCAAACAGCAACTTGGATTTCAGTCTCAGAGTCCAGCCAGGATCACCAGCACTATAGTGGCTCATTAGGAATGCTGAGATCTTTCTGGATTTACTTGGGCCACTGCACAGGGTGTGGGCACATGTGTGTTTGTACGTGTGTATGTTTGGGGGAGGAGGGGATGCTTGTATTTCTCTATCAGCGAATGAACATTGACACTAAATTCAATTTGACAGCAAAATATCCCCCCTTTGGCAACTAAACAACATCACAATGTGTTTGTACCAGGTTCTTTCCACCCTCTCTCAAAAGGATTTCAGCTCTTCCTTCACTGCATGCTGAGCCTCTGTCACAGCTTTCCAACTGTGATAAAACTTTGTGTGATACTCTTTGCTGCTTTTATCCTTTCTGGCTGTTTACCTAATTTGCTTTTTTTGTTTTTTAATTTATTTTTCTAACAAATAGTTAAGCAATGATTTAAAAATATTTTTACATCGTTAAGGTACAGTCAACATCAAACATGCCTTTGTACAAGAGCTCGACTCGGTTACAAATCAACGAGAACAATGCACGAAAAGAAATATCCATTAAGATGACTCCTGCACTTGGGTTTTATTAATTCCTGCCATGCTGATGGCACGGCACGCTCAGCTAGAGCAGTATAGACACGGTGTTGTCCCCCCACCCTCCCGCTTTGCCCACCACCACTCAATCCCTTTAATGACCTTCTGTCTTGGCAGCCTTGGCTTCGTGGTTTGCAGATCCCGAAGACATCCAGGGCGATACGGCCCGGGAGCTGGTCTGCTTGGCCATGCTGTAGTGGCTGATGACAGTGTAGAACCTGCCCCGGGAGTTGGAATCCTGTGCGGAGTAGTACGCGTCCAGCGAGGCCGGGATGCACCGCTTGTGCTGGGGAGAGAGCAGAGGAAATAGAGTGACCCCACCAGCCTCCTTCCAAAACCCCATGGCTAGCTGTTTGCACAGATGATGTTCAACTCTGACTTGCTGCAGCTGCCTTTCAGTGCCCTGGGAATGCACCAAGTCGGGCAGCAGCCTTCAAAACCTGTTGCTATTGGCAACCCTGATGGCAGGCTGGTTTCAGCCCTGGATGGGAAACAAGGGCTGTGAAATGAAGGTGTGACTGGTTTGGTACCTTACTGACACACACAGAGACTAAGGCCCCTTGCTGGGGGCCAGACAGGGCTGGCTGAGTCGGTCTGTTCATGTGCTGGACCAAAAGCTCTGTAGATTCAAGCCCAGAATTAATCCTCAGACAAGCAGAGGACAAGTATAGGCTTACAAGCTGCTCTGTTGCAGGGTGTTATCCTGACCTGTGGGACAAGCACCTTGGTCAGGGATGGAAGGAGGCACAGCCCAACAGGCCAGCTTTGCTTGGCAGTGCAAGTTTGATTCTAAAATTCATGACTGTCCAAACTTCATCTTTATCACAGAACCACAGAATGGTTTGGATTGGAAGGGCCCTTAAAGATCATCCAGTTCCAACTCCTTGCCATGGACAGGGACACCTTCCACTGGACCAGGTTGCTCCAAGCCCCGTCCAACCTGGCCTTGAACACTTCCAGGGATGGGGCAGCCACAACTTCTCTGGGCAACCTGTGCCAGGGCCTCACCACACTCACAGAGAAGGAATTTTTTCTAATATCCAATCTAACCCTGCTCTCCATCCATTTGAACCCATTCCCCCTTGTCCTTGTAAAAATTCTCTCTCCATCTTTCTTTCAGGCTCCCTTCAGGTACTGAAAAGCTGCAATTAGGTCATCCCAAAGCCTTTTCTTTTCCAGGCTGAACAATCCCAATACTCCCCTTTTATATAACCTAAATTAATAATTCACAATGACTAATATACCAACATTACTCTGTTTTCCAGCCTACAGATCATCCCCAGTGTGGACAAGAGTCCTGTGAGTTTATGAGTTTATTCACAGTGAGGAGGCAGTGAATTATTTTGCAAACTTTTCTTTTTTTTTTTAATCTCAACAGACCAGGCAAATAGTTCTCTGTGAATATTCAACACAAAATCAATGGGCAGTGGAGCTTTTGCAATTGTTACATGGTTTTATTCTTGATAGAGGCTTGAAAGCACCTAAAAGTGAACTATATGGGAAAATGTGGATTTCTTTCACAAAGGACACATGTGTCAGCACTCCAGGAGCTTGCTTTGCATTAAAATGTACACCAGTAAACCTCAGTTACTTGAAAGTGTGGGAAGCAAATGCGAGATTCCAGCTGTAATAAATCCATTCACAAATATGAGGGACTGTCTCTGAACATCTGTCTGTAGTGTTCACCAAATGCTAATCCCAACAATTACAGTGTAACAGTAGCTGATGGAGGCAGATGCATATCCACATTTCCCATAACACTTTTTCCATTTCAACACATTCTTGCCAAATGTTCTGTTTGGCCTGGTCAAAAAAGCAGACTGGACTGTAACCATGTAGTCAATTAGAGTCTGTCATTAGCTCAGGCAATTCATCCATCTGAAGTTTCTTACCTTATAAACAAATCCATCTGGGCAACTGTGGTCATAAGTAAAGGCTTTGTACACCACAAGAAACACTATGCAGGCAAGGAATGCAAGAGCCAGGCTGATGAGAATAGTGACCTACAAAAGAGGGATAATGTTACTCTACATATGTTAAAATGGCATATGAGCAACCTCATAATTAAATGACTTATAGGAACAGACATTCCAACAGACTGCAGCCTTCACTGCACTGTGCAGTACTTAACTAAGCATGGTAATTGAATGAATGCTGGATCCAACAGCCCTGAATTCTCACATCATTCCCAACCCCCTACAGACTTTCAAGATTACACATTCCTATGTTTAACCGCTAGCAAATGTATGGATTTTGTTGAAGCATTTGGTGTCCTCAGTGCTTTTGTGCTCCCATGCCCTCAGCGGTTCCACCAGCGGCATCATCTGCTGGCCCAGCAGGACCCTCCAGCAGCCAGAATCTGTATCTGGGGTCTGGTCTGTGTGGATAAACTGTGTGGATAAACTTTTAACCACGCAAAATCCCACTTTTCTGAGAGCAGAGGTAGGTGAGAGGGAAGAAGAATGAGGCCTTTGTAGCATACATCCCATTGTGTCTTCTGTGTGAATCAACAAGGATAAATTGTGCCTTGCAGAAGGAAGGAGGGGACAAAGGGAATCCTTCTCTATTTCTTAAAGCTGTAAAAGGACAATATCCCAACCACTGACAAAACTCAGCATGGAAATCCCACAGCATGTCCAAGAGCAGATGCTGGTTTTGGAGGAACCAGACACAAACCCCTCTTTGGGGCTCAAATACTCCCCCCATCCTTGTTCTCAGCAGGTTACCTTGCTGCACCATTCTGTTTCTTTGCTGTAGCTCTTCTCTCCAGCCCTTCCAGATCCCTCCTAACGAACAGCAAGTTTTCTGTCCCTATTCAGTGTCTGGACTGAGGTCCTGATCCTTGATTTTTGCTGAGCTGTGTATTCCCTAAGGACTGAGCAAGGCTCCATAAAGTCCTCATGCTTTCCCCCTCCCCAAAGTTTTCTTGATCCCATAATTCTGCAAACGCAGCATAAATGGCTCTGGACTTCCACTGCCTACATTAGAGGTGGATGCACCAGCAGCAGATTTTGCAGGATGTTTTTCCTACCCACAGCCTCAATCTGTTTGCTTCAGAATCCCACTTTCTCACCATGGCACCACAAGCTGAGACCAATGCTGCATATTTTCCCTGGTCACATTAAAATCCATCCACCAAGAGAACCACAATGGTAGGACGTAGCAGTGACTGTGTGTCTGACCCTGGCTGGTGGCCCTGCCTGCAGGAATGCTGCCACCATTCCATGTATGTGCTCTTCCTCCAAATCATACTCCCATTCCAATATCAGGGCTGCACTGACCTTCACTAAAGACAATCTGTATCATTTCATGCCCTGGCAAGGAAATGTCACACATTTTCAGCTCCATCTAGTCATTCAGGTTTCATCCACCCAGTTGTTGCCACAGTTATGTCACAATCTTCTGCATTTTCTTGTATGGGTGTTCAAGGAAACTGAATAGGAGGTACAGGCAGAAGTTTTTCCTTAACTAATGGATAAGAGAGGTGATGGTAGAAAGCGGGAAAACACAGTGGTAGTTCCTATAGTGTAGTGGACAGGCTTGTCAGGAATTGCAGCTAATAAACAGCAAGCTGGCCACACATCAGAATTCATCAATATAATGTTATTTTTAAAACAATAATATTCTGTAATATTATTTCAATAAATATATACTAATTATTGTTATTATCACATTGAAATGTGCTTTTAATCTCTCCCTCTCGATCATTACAGCAGCTGCAGTTCTGGGACCAGTGGGATAGCCAATCCTGCATGGACTCAAGGGGCCACTGTAATTGCTTGCAGGGCAGGAAAAGTCTTCTCACCAATCCCACAGAAAGATGAGGTGCCTGGTGAGATGTACTCCTACCCTGCACACAGCACACTGGGACTACTGCTGGAAGATCCAGGGCTACAATTCTTGTTTTAAGACAGAAAGGGAGAGAGAAGGCAAATCTATATGCAGGGTGCTAAATATTACCCATCACGTCCAGATCAAAACTCAGGAAAGAGTGAGGTGTGGAGACTGTCTAGCAGGAGAGATTCCTAAGTTCATTGTTAAGTCAGAATATTTTAGAATAAAGTGTAAAAAGCTAAGACTGGGGCTAACAGGCTTTTCCAATGATGAACAGTTCAGTGAAGCTCTGAACTGCCTTTTAGAATTACTGCTTGTATTAACCTTCTCCTTGGGGCCTAATCTGCTGCAAAATGGGTCAATTAAGCAAAAGGCAGCTGCAGAGGGAGAAGCACTTACTGCTGGATCTCAGAAGAGAACATGTGTACGAGAGTTCTGGAAAGGAGTACAGTTGTATGAACTGCACCAGTCTACCAAGAAAATTTGGGATCCACCCCCTCTCCATCAATGCCCACAGGGCGGAAAAGAAGTATTTCAGACCAGTTTTATGGTAGTCCTTGGGTTTCCAACCTGGGAAAGTCATATCCCTTTTCATGGTGATAAAGAGGAATAAGTCTCAGCTGGATTCAAGGGAGATGGAAATGGAATTTCACATGACTTCTTGTCCTTAAAAGAAGTCATATTACACCAGAAAAACACTGTTAAAAGTCACTTTGAAAAAGTGTAGTCAAAATAAGAGACTGTGGATTAAGAATGCCAGAACTACTTTTTCCAACAGGAGAACTGTGGAAAAAAAGGCCCTTCCCTATAAAGAGCCATCACAACCCTGTTCTGGCAGACCAGTGTGGAAGAGAAAAGAATACACATTGACCAACTCTTCTCCATTTAGAAGGGGAGTGTGTTAGGCCTGGTATTTCCTCTACTTACAATGTAGGTACTGACACAATGGTGACAATGCCAGGAGTCTCCTCTGAGGTTAGTTTGAAGGCACTAAAGCCAGATGTAGATCTTGGTCTACCAAAGCCAATGCTCAGGGGCAGCCCTGGCTAGAAATTCAGAAAATAAGAAATGCTCAATTCTTCCTTTTGGCTACCCTGCCCCAAATACAATGTACAATGAAAAAAGAAATGTTGCTTGAAACTCAGCCTTCAGAAGAAAGAACTGAACTGTCTGGAGTGAGAATGAATGTCCCTTCTTTTGTTAAATCCCAGGTACATGCACAGCTTATGGAAATTACCATTAGAACTGCATTATGAGGGGTTCCTTTCCTCTTGTCTGCCCACTGAGTCCCTAAAAATAATTAATTCCCCTCTGTTCCGTCACTCTGCTCTTGCAAGGTGCTGACATCCAATTCATTATGTCCCAGGAGCAGGTCCTTCCATGGAGCCCTCTCCTCCTCCAGGGTGTAATTGAGCCCATTCTCACTCTCCTCCTGCCTTTCATATGCTTGCAAAATTACAGTGTGACAATATTACACAAGATGATAAATAGTGTAAAATTGCTCTGGATGAAATGTCATGTAAGATGTTAAAACCCAGAGGAAAGGGAAGAAAAATCCACCCCCAGATATTTTGCCATGCCAGAGCTAAGATCCACCTCTCCGGCTATTCCCGAGCATACAAAGCTTCATTAACATTCAAAAACCAAAGAATCACAAAGCTGCAATACCTAATAAACCTTCACTTTTTTTTTTATGATTAACATGAACATTGGCAGTCTCTAAGCAATATAAACACTCACAGAGGGGAAATAAAATTTAGTGAGCAGATAAAACCTAGAAGTGCTTCAGGCATGAATCTGTCATGTGTGACTGCTCGAGTAGGTAAAAGAAGGAGGGGATTTGCCTGCCCTCTCCTCAAAATCTTACATGATTCCCAAAGGTTCCCTTAAGAGGGGAGTGTCTGCTGGAACAGAGAACATCATTACCACACCAAAAAAGTCCCCATCCTCCCCAAAATATGGAAAGAGGCCCTTAACATCCATGAAGGATGATGTCAACCTCCCATCAACAGCAGCACATTGGGTTTGGTTCCTCCCCCCCTTCCCCACAGATGAAGAACAAGTTGCATTATCACAACAGCATGGATGAATAAGATCCATCATCACTGGGCAACAGGACATCAGTTGCCACTAGGTTTTGAGCCAGGGAGATGTATTTAATTGCAATGGTATTCCAGCTAACCTGGCTTTCATGCTGCCCATGGAAGCATCCTTCCTGCTCTCTTTGATTTCATCAGCTGCCCAGGATTTTTTTTGTCAAAAATTCCCTTTTTCCCTCTCTTGCTAAAATGCAAAGCCTTATTTAAAAGCCAACCAGACAATAAAGCCACATTCAAACAGCAGGGCATTTATTTAATAGACTTTTACATTGCAGGGTTTTTACATTTTTATTCCTTATTCATAGAATCCCAGAATAGTTTGGGTTGGAAGGGACCTCAAAGATGACCCTGTTCCAATCCCCTGCCATGGGGCAGGGACACCTTCCATCAGACCAGGTTGCTCCAAGCCTCATCCAACCTGGCCTTGAACACTTCCAGCCACAGCTTCTTTGGGCAACCTGTGCCAGGGCCTCACCACCCACACAGGGAGGAATTTTTTCCTAATATCTAATCTAACCCCATTCTCTTTCTTCTTTGTCTCTCAATTTTGAAGCCATTCCCTCTCGTCCTGTCACTGCACATAAATAGTTTCTCTCTATTAAGGTTGGAAAGACCTCTGAGATCATCATGTCCAACCATTAACCAGCACAACCATATTCAGGATAAACCATATCCCAAAGTGCTGTTTGAACACTTCCAGTATTCATTGCTCTGACTCTGCCTCTCAGTCACTAAAGATGATTTCTAAATGAGGTGATCAGCTAGTCTGGTACAACTGCAACCCTCATGTTCCACTGCTAAAGCTCAAACCCATCATTATTCATACTCAGGCAGCAGCCCTATCCTCTGCTGTGTAAAATTCCTCTGGAAAATCACTGTGCTGCCCTTTCTTTGAGGGAAATTCAGAACAGCTTTGGAGGAACTCAACCTGCTATTTGTGGATCAGGCAGGTGCCCAGGGGTTTGAAACCATCCTCCACATGCCACCTAAGGGGAGCAATTCTGAGGATACAGAGGGTGTGATCTCCACCAATCTGAAACAGCACAGATTACCTGTTCCATGCTCAGGCCAGCAAGCAGGGGCTTTCACCAGCATGGATGGCACTTCTTAGATATCAGGCATGATTTTTTTTCTAAGCCTGGTAAATAAACGTTTGAATCTGGACACATTTCCCACTGCTCAGAGCATGCAATCTGTATGTTATATACAGTCAAAACATGAACAGAGCCAAGAAGATGCCATAATGAGGGAGAGCACTGTTGCCTACAGGAAAACCAGCCAGGCCAGTGGCACCCAAAGAAAAGATGATGCTCTCAGGGTGTCAAGTTGTGTGCTTTTATGAAGGAGATCTGTTTAATTTTCAGGTAAAGATCATTTACCATGGAAAAATCCCTACAAAATTCTGCAGCGTTTTCCCAGTCTCAGCAGCTCTGATGTGAATAAGGGACCTCAAATGCATCCAGTGCCTCTGTCTTTTTCTGCACTGAAGTCTCACCCTCTTCACAAAATTCCAGTTTGACAGGAAAGGATTCCACTGCTGATGCCATGTCTCGTTCTACAAGATACCCTCAGTGTTGCTGGGTATTGGGAAATTTTGTGACCTTTAGTAGGCAACTCAGCTGAAGAAACTCTCTTGGTTTTAATTTTCTCCTCACAGAAGAAGAAAGGCAAAGAATGAGGTACAAATTGTTATGAACAAAATTGGCAGAAATTCTGTCAAGCTTATTTCAGGGAAGAGCACAAAAGCCATGGTTGGTAACAAAGCTCTTTCTATAGCTTATGGCAATGCCTTCACACCTGGAAGCCTCTCAATCCATTGACAACCCAGTTAACTTGCATTCAAGGAAAAAGAATCACAGAATCATCAAAGGGCATCCCAATATACATCCATATACTCATGAGCCCATTTTAAGGACTTTTGCTTGACAGTGGAAAACTCAGGAGTGCAACTTTCTCCCCTTCATCCCATAACTTCTTCCAGCTGATAATCAGATGGAAGATTGACAACATTAGATCTCAACAGGAAGGCTACAGCTGAAGTGAAAGACTCAGGAGCAATTCCGAGCTCCTGGATCCAGCTATCCTGGCTGCCTCCCATTGTATTCCAGGATGAAATCCAAGTGTGAACCACCCCATCATTTGAATCCAGGTGGCTATTCTAAGAAAATTCAGATATGTAGGCAGGGTGGGAGTCACACGCTGACAGGACACACAGAAGGATTGAGCAGGGGGATGAGGAGTCTGAAATACACCTCAGGAAGAGCTGTCCCACTGTGTTTGGGGCTAAATGCTGGTGTGGTACCTTGCCCAGCACCCTGTTACAAGGCCTGATCCATCCTGACAGGGAAAATTATTTGACTGCACTTCTTTGAAATTGACACTTCACTCCCCATTGTTAAAATGTTTTTGTAATAAGTTGCTGATTTTGCTGATCTTCTGGCAACAGCTTTTGAAAGGCTGAGAAAAAGTGACACAACTGGGTCTTTAGATTTGCTTAGTGCTGTTCAAGATGATGTATGATTTGTTCTGTATTATTACAGCTTTATTCCAGATGGTGTCCAGATTCTCAAAATACATTTTTAGGAGGTGTTTTGGAAGAGGAAAATATCCTTAGTCATGTATCTATATGTTCAGGGCATATGGAAAATTATCCTAAGTGCTGCAAGGCTTCTTACATAAAGTTTTAGGGTTGATGGGGTTTTTTGGTCCTGTATCTTAGAATTCATAACCATAAAACAATTTGGCCCAAATTCTCATCAGAACACTGAACACCATCCATGAGGATGGGATCAGAAACATCTCACATCTGCTCCTGGGTTGATTCTACAGCATGGGCAGCAGGTGAGGGGGGATTCTGCCCCTCTGCCCCCTCAGGTGAGACCCCACCTGCAGAGCTGCCTCCAGCCCTGGGGGCCCAGCACAGGAAGGACATGGAGCTGCTGGAGCAATTCCAGTGGAGGCACCAAGATGATTAGAGGGATAGAGCAACTCTACTGTGAGGAAAGGCTGAGAAAATTGGGATTGTTCAGCTTGGAGAAGAGAAAACTCTCGGGATCCCTAATTGTGGCCTTCCACAATTCCCTTCTCCTTAAGGGAGCCAAGAAGAAAGATGAAGAGACTATTTACAAGGGCCTGGAATGACAGGACAAGGGAAAATGGCTTCACACTGACAGAGAGTAGGTTTAGATTGTAGATTAGGAAAAAAATCTTCCCTGTGAGGGTGGTGAGGCCCTGGCACGGGTTGCCCAGATAAGCTGTGGATGCCACAACCCTGGAAATGCTCAAGACCAGGTGGATGGAGCTCTGAGCAACTCAGAGGTATCTACTTGAAACAGAACTGGCTGTCTCTGAGCCAGTCTGCTCTCCCAGCCATGTCCCCATTGGCTCTACCCTTCTCTACACATACCACCCCACCACAATACCACCAGTGAACCTCTCCAAGTTTGTAAATCTTGAAAAGAAATGTCTGTTTCCCAAGATAACCATGTACACACCAGCAATTCCTCTGCACTGTGCCTTGTAAAGCTGGGAGTGCAGCACAAGTGTGGAATGAGAACACCCGTGTTTCTAAGCAATTTGTCAAATAATTAAATTATGCACACAATAACTAGCTGGCTCAATTATATTAGCCAGTCTCCATCACGTAATATAATTTCTAGTGGCTGTTTAGGCACTAATAGCCTCAGATCTTTTTAACTGTGTCTGGTGCCAGCTGCGGTCTGCATGACGTCTTTCTGTGCCAAGTCAAACCCCTTGAATGGAAAATTCATGGCTTGGTTTCCAAGCCCTCATTCCTTATGGAAGTCCTAAATGTCATTTTCAATAAGGATGCTTTCACCAATGACTATTAGTGAATTTCCACTTAGGTAAATAAAAAGCTCTGTTTGCTTTTTCTTTTCTGCCATTTAATACCATAAAAATATTCCTTCATCAAATAGGCTGCTATAGTGAGATGCAATAATTTTGTTTCTAGGAACACCAAATAAATGCATGACCTTTTTGGCAGACTATACAGGCATTTCAAGGTCTTTTCCCCCTCCTCCTACAAGAATATAATCTTTCTTTTTCAACTGTCATAAGCTTTCCCTCTGAATTAGATGATCTCTAAGGTCCCTTCCAACCCAGGCCATTCTATGATTCTGTCTGTGACTCTGCTACCTTCAAAACAAAAGAAGAGAACACCCCAAATTAAAGTGGGGGACTCAAAAACACTGCTTATAAAGGCTCTTTTTTCCCCAAACCCACAGCCCTAAGAACACCTGATATACCATTTCAGGAGATGAGCAATGCTGGAAGATACTTCCTTCCAGACCACTAATTTGCGATGGTTTTGCAATTAGTGGGATCGCAGCAGACAGAAACATCACCTCAGACCCTTCTGGAGGGACATGCTGCCATTTCCCACTGCATGTGCAAAGCCTTGGCTGGGACATTTCCTCCATTCACTCCACATGGGACATGACCATGGATGCCTCAGCTCATCAAGGGCCTTTTCTAAATGCATTAAACCGAATACAAGATAAAACAAGTCATCAATAAAGGGCCTCCTTGCCTACCCTTTGCCCGCAAGACTCAGCCTCTGAAGAGTCTCATGCATGCAAAATCCCCCCTCTCCCTCTTCCTTCATGTTGGATGTGGTGCAGGGAAACCATTAGGAGCCCTAAATAAGAACAGGTTCAGGGAATAGCACACAGCAACACACCTGAGGTTGTGCTCCTCGCTCTGCAACTCGTTTTTTTGACATATGACACACGCCCAAGTCCAGCTCCACAGCTCACTCCTCATTGCTACTCACAGACACTCCAGCAAGAGCCACCCAAAGCTGCAAGCATCTAAGTTCCCCAAATCTTGCCTTTTTTGGGGACAAAACCACCCAAATACCAATACTATCCCATGGCCAACGTTCAGGTTGGCTCTAGGGAAAAGCTGAGGTGCCTTTTGTTTGTGAAATTACCTTCTTCCACAGGGCAGGGCAACTTTCAAAGCAAACCTTTCAGACTTCAGTATTGATGTAATGTCCTTATCCTCCAGGCGTGTTTTTTGTGTATTTGCCTCTCCCATCATTTTCTTATAGTTTGATTTTACATTTTCGTCATCAACCACAGAAGACTGGATTTAAAAATGCCCAGAATAAATTAAGCTCTTTATATGCCAGGGCACACGATATCTTTCCCCTACCACTCTCCAGTCTCCTGGACATCAATAAAGTGAAATCAAAGGTCAGGCTTGCACAAATTAAAACACCTTTGTTCAGTGCACTCTTGTGGTTAAAAAAAAAGAATTCACTTGGAAGTTTGTTCCTTCAAGAAGGCCAACAAATTTACCTGCATTTTAGCATCTATGTCTACCATCAGGGGTAGGAAATAGAGCTAATAATATGTCTGCATTCACGGTCCAGTACACCCATTTCTCTTGAAAAACTTATTATGTGGGTGCTTCATACAAGGCAAAGCGAGGACTTGGCGAGCAAAGTGTCCCCTGGGTAACCTGAGAATTAAAAGCCATTCCATTTTGAATTAGAAATATGAAGCTTTATTGCTGCAAATGACTTACAAGATCTACTCTTTTAAAAGCAAACAACGAAAATGAATAAGTGAGCTGGTTATGATGCCTTCAAAGGCAGGAGGCCAGTTCCATTAGCTGTGGATCTGACCCAACAGGCTTAATACATCTGCAAGTACCAACAAGAGGGAGCTCAGGTCTGTTTAACATTCAATCACAGCCTGTGCTGCTTTAGAAAAAGAGAGTGAAACATTACATGGAAAAATATGTATGAGTGAAGCATTTCACTTTTTTTTTTTTAGCATTCTGTGGTTTGGCTACAAATGCACTTCAAAATACACTTCGTGACAGTCAATAAACTTTGTCTTTTCAATCAGCTGAAAACTCTTTCTTCCTCCTCCTCCTCCTCTATCCTGTTCAGTTCCTTTAGCCAGAGCAGCATTAAGCATCCTTCATTTCACCTCAAATGCTGACAAGAAAATTACCCAACAAGCAGGGTTTCCAGCAGGTCTACCCCACAAACCCATAGGCATGCGAATATTCTCTGTGACTTCTATTTTCAGACGTTTTCTGCAAAACAATTAACTTTCTTCTTCTCTCCAAAAGTCAATTACATTAAAAGAACCAAAACCTCAAACAAATCTCTTCAGCTTATTACTGTTAGTGCTTGCAGATGGCAAAAAATAAAATACATTTTAGAGGGTTTTTCTGACTTTGCAAAAATGTATGTGTCTGTGTTTCTGTAAAAACACACAAAACAAGAATGCACTGTAAGGAATGATCAATTTCATATAAAAGCCATGCTTTGGGTTTTTGTTTTGCTTTTTAAGGTGGTCCCTAAGGCAGTCATATACAGCATTGTAGTTATATCAAAATACACTTTTCTCGTTTATGTTTTAGACATGGACATCACATTCTTGGGCCCTTGCCTGTTCCAGAAAGCCAGGTATTAGCTGTGAAATCTTACAAAACCCACAGGGGAGACCTTGAAGGGTTTACAGTACCATACCTGGGGATGTGATCCGAAATATCTGTTCTCTGGCAGCTCAGTCACAAATCCACATTCTGCTCACCCTCACAGCTCCAAAGTGTCACTGATGATCACAAATGGCTCCATCAATCTGCCTCCATGCAGCCTGTGAGACCAACTGGGACAGATATGACCTGTTCTCTTCTCTTTCCATTACAGCCGGAGGAGAAGAATGATTTCTGAGCTCAGGCAGAAAGATGATGAGCAACATTTCTCACTTGCATACGTACTGCAAGTGAGAGTCTGAATCCACACAGGTGTGAGTTTGCAGCAGAAGTAGACACATGGCTAGGCAGGGCTGAGCAGTATTTTTTTTCAGGAGGAAGAAACTCTGACCCTCTGCATTGCACTCAACCTCCAAAGAAAAGGCAAAGCTTGGGTTCCAGACACAAGTGACTCCACCACTGTTTGAAGATGACTCTGGTGCAGTGATTGCTGTCTGACACCCCTGCAAGAACATGCCCACTGCATCCGAGCCCACTGGGAAAGGAGGCTGCCTGATGACAGTTGAGAACTCCCAAAGGGACAGAATAAGCCCCCAAATGGGGACTGAAATTAACCCTTTTATATTGACACCTGTCCAAGCCCCTCTCTGAATGCAAGTTTCAACTGGAAAGCATTGTACCAGCCCCAGTGTTGGTGCCAGTGCAACAAGATGCCTGAATGCCACTACCAATGCTCCCCTGTGCCTGTCACCTTTCTGGTTTTCCTCTGCTTTGTCCCTCATTCTCCTAGATCCGCTCATCCGAGTGCTGTGCAGCCTGAAAACAACATCTCAGCCACAGCAGCAATTATCACAAAAGTGAGAAAAATCTCTGTGTATGAGCCCATGCTCCCTCCCTGGAGCACCACTCACATTAGTCAGTGTAATGGGATCCTTCAGCAGCCACTCTGCATCTCCCAGATAACCAATGTGATGTGGCAGTCACCATGGTAACACTGTTATTGTTAGTATTAAAAAGAAGTACAGAAAATTGTCCTGCTCACACTCAGAGGAGTCCTTTCTCCACAAGTTACTCCTGCCCTGTGGTAACTCAACAATTAAAGGAGACTTTAAATTTATTTGGTTATTGAATGGGCCCAACGAAAAGCCCCACAACTTTTCTCTGGGATTTGTTTCTTTGCAGGTTAGAGGAAGAACCATCAGCACAAAGAAATAGTCTAGAGGTGAAAACAGAACACCCCATAGACAAGTTTACAGGAACCAGGTCACAGAAGGGGATTTTGGAAAGGAGGAGCAGGAAGAGAGGAATGCCACATTTGGGGCTGTGTGTGTGCAGCAGAGCATGGGACAGTTGCCATCTACACAGCTGCAGTGATGTGCCTGTTGAAAACAAGGATAAGGTGGGAAAGCAGAGAAATGCATGGATGGAGGGAAAGAAGATGTTCCCAAGGCCGTGCAGGCACTTGGGAGGCCAGAGGTCACACAGCAATTCCTCACCGCACTGCATAAGACTCCTTGTGCTTAAATCTCAGATCTTACCCACGGGAACAATGTGATCCAGACCTGCTCCACACTTTCCTCCACAAGCACATATGCTCAGGACTTTGTTTTCTTCTAAACTGTCGCATGAGAATCCTTCCAGCTGAAGAAAGATCCAGCTGAATTCCCTGGGGATTTGCTGGGTCACCTTCTAGTGGGGGAAGCAGGGGAAGCAACTTCCACTTAGCAAAGCTGCAACCAACAGGAAATTAAGCCCTGGCCCTGACCCAGAAAAATCTTTCTTAGGAGCCAAGCATTTCAGATATTGGCTTGGTTTGGATAATGAACAATTATTGCATCAATGTCTGGTTTGTAGGGTGTGGCCGGAGACAAACCAATTTTGTTCTAAATCTTTCACATTAGGTCAGAGGAAAATAATGGTTTCAGTATGAGCATTTCAATAACAGCAACATTTGAATGGGTTCCACTATATTTTATGAACCTGATGAAAAGTGTGGGGAATAATTACATACGCTGGGTACTGGATCTGCATGTGTCAGAGCAGTTTCAGCGGAGGGAGGAGAGGGCTGATCTAATGATAAGAACTAGATTTCATTGCACACTCAGAATAGATTACACAGCCAGTGACTCTGAAAATGCCAACTTGTAGTAAGAATGAAGTCCCCAGCCTTCTCCAGTGAAGTAATGATCAATACTTGCAGATGATTTTTCCAGGTAGATAAATTGCTTGTAAGAAAACATCTCAAATATCTCAACTTCTCCCCCGTACACCCACTCCCAACGTGTTCTGTTAAAGACAAGTACAGAGCTTAATTATTTCAACTCTGAAAGTCTGAAAACTTCAACTTTCATAAGAAAAATTATCTATGAAAAGGAAAGAACTGTTGAAGGCTTGAGAAGTCAGATAACTATGATAGGTAACTATCACCCAGCTAACAATCATTAAATCATTGTCTCCCTGAAAATCATTAATAGCTCTATGACATTTAGTGCTAAAGGTTGAAAGGGGTTGCATGTGAACCTACTTGTGTGATAAAGAGATCAATTTGTGTAAAACCAGTAATGGACCAGCAGTTACATGTGCCAACCCAACGCTCTCTAAGCTGATGCTGAAAGACCACTCCAGTACCTCTTCTGGTGCTGTTTGAGTAAATAAATGCTTCTGGTTGATTCCTGTGTTATCTGGACTGGCTGGAAGAGAAAAGGAGTCACTGGAAATCCCGTTCTCCAGAAGTAACAAGACTCTATTTGATGAATAATCTGCTTGAAAAGCAAAAGAACATTTGATCCCTTTTCAGTACTGATAGAAAGAAATAAGGGCACAAATTCACAGAAATTATGATACTCATGTATGAGAGACTGTTCTTATAAACTGTAAAATAGGATATCACTGGTGAAAAGGATCGGTAAGCCCTGCCTCAGATCCAAACAGTTAGAACTGTTGTCCCACAAAGGAATCATAAGAGAGAGTCTTTTTGCAGATCTTCTCTAAAGCACCTCAGTATCATCAGTGGATGGCAAAAAATAGGAACATGAGCTGCCTTCAAAGAGGCAAAATGAAAGGCAAACACCAGGCACCATTTACCTTCAGACTGGGAAACCTCAGTATATGGTGTTACTGCAAAAATCTTTGCAGTTCAAAAACTTCCTAGAACGCACTCCAAAGGTATAAACAGTCTGGAGAAGGAAAAGTCTATAAATCACTGCCAGTCAGCTCAGAAAAAATGTTGTCTTTGCTTCTCTGTGGAGAAGTAAAACGATAAAATAAATTTCTTTTATGTACGGATGGCTCACCCATAATGCTATTTTAACATCATTTTCTTGTAACCCATCTTCACACAACTATTTAAACACTTGTGATAAAGTATGCATGGGGTGACTCATCCAGCTGAAGAATCAGCCTAATTGGTCAAACTTTCAGGACACTGTGCTGAACTATAGAGAATCATAATCTCATCTATTAGGGGATGTGACAAGATGCAGGAGCTATCTCAAATTCCTGGAAGAGCTAGTGTGAAATAAGAACTGTTGCCTAGGGACAGTCTCTTCTTTATGGTAATTAAAGAGCTCAGATCTGTGCTATTCTGGATAGTTGAAAAATATGCATGCATAAGCTTAAATTCTGGCTTTGGCTTGTTCATGTGAGAAAGTTGCCTAATAATTCATTAGTCTCTTCAATAAAAGATACCAAAAAGGAAGAATAAAGGGCATCTGTGGATTTTGCTGCTATGCTTACATGGTCCCAAAATCTCCTCCAGACATTCTGCTCTTCTGTATCACAGAATCACAGAATATCCTGAACTGGAAGGGACCCACAAGGATCATCAGAGTCCAACTCCTGGCCCTGCACAGACACCCCAGCACTCCTACCATGTGCCTGAGAGTGTTGTCCAAATGCTCCTTGAGCACTTTCAGCCTTGGGATTGTGACCACAGCCTCAGGGAGCCTGTTGAGTGCCCGACCACCCTCTGGGAGAAGAGCCTTTTTCTAATACTCGACCTAACCCTCCTAACACAGCTATTCCCTGGATCTGGCACTGGTCACGAGTTACATGACTCATGAAAAAGGTAAGAACTTGGGGAGACTTTCCTTCTTCCTTGAGAACATTCCCATACCGGTTGACAAAAAGTAGAGGAGAGAAAGGCAATTCATAGACTGAATCAGAAATGTTAAAAACCCTCCAGAGCGATTACTAGTGGGTGCAGAACAGAGTCATAAATAGTCCAGCAACACTTTTACACACACACACTCATTAATGAAATTCACTCTGCCACTTATCTGTTTGAATGATGATAATTCTACCATTTGGGTGAAAAATAAAACACAAAACATCTCACTTTGTATTCTCCAATAGCAGACAGGAGAGGACCTCTTGGATATGCCCTCACATCCTTACTGTCCTGTCTCTCCCCAACATACAACCACCACAATCTGAGACATGTTGCTGCTCACACACAGATTATTAGAGCTGTAAAAGCAAAATGGATCCCCATGAAAAGCCTTAATTAAGCACTGCTGTGGACTCACACCAGTTGTACATCATTTCCCATACAACTCTCACACGTTTGGGATACACCAAACCAATGGACCATATACACTTGTATGGACTGTTGGCTTTTCCCTCTAGCATTTTCTACCTGAAAGGAGGCTGCAGCGAGGTGGGGGGTCAGGCTCTGCTCCCAGGGAACAAGGGACAGGAGAAGAGAAAATGGCCTCAGGCTGTGCCAGTGGTGGTTCAGGTTGGACATCAGGAAGAATTTCTTCATAAAAAGGGTTGTCAGGCATTGGCAGGGGCTGCCCAGGGAGGTGGTGGAGTTCCCATCCCTGGAGGTGTTCAAGGAATGACTGGATGTGGCACTCAGTGCTCTGGTGTGGTTGACAAGGTGGGGATCAGTCACAGGTTGGACTCAATGATCCTAGAGGTCTTTTCCAACCTAAATGCTTCTGTGAAATTCTGTAAAATCATTTCTCTTGAAGAAATGAATGGAATGATTTCCCTGCTTCTGCCAGTGTAGTTACCAATAGCCTCAAGTACAGATGAGCACTTTAATTTTCCTTGTGTTTGGACGATGTTGTGGATGATATTTCCAACACACCACACACTAGAAGTCTATACAAAGCAACCATCCAAAAAAAGAGAATATGATAATCACAGTTATATAATCTTTTTAAAGCTTTTAAAAGTGTAGCCAAACTGAGATCATAAAAGTTAAGTATTTACTATGATTCCCTCTTACAAAATACAAATGTGAAATGATTTCATCAGTACCAGATAATAGGCCAGCTTATAACCAGAGGGCAATATTTTTAATAACTTCACTGAAAACATGCACTGGTACAAAAATGCACTGCAACAACACAAAAAAAAAAAGTACAAATGGTAATAAATATTACCTATTAGCTCTTTTTTGTCAGGAAATAATACTACAAACCTTCTGGGATACATGGAAGCCTTATGAAAAGCAGGCAGGGAGAGGCTTATAGTCTTATCCAGTATTAGCCTGGAGGCTGACTGATTAATAAGTTGATGTTGAAGAGCAGAGAATGAAAATCATATGGACTTGAGGGAAAGGAAATAGCTCAAAAATGAAACTGTGATGCTGCTAGGCTGCATAGGAAGAGGCCCAGCTCCCACTGGAAGCTCCCAGGGAGGGGAAGGCAGCTCACACCTCTGCCAGGGCTGTGATCCCAGCTGGAGCCTCTGGCTGAAAGTGGTGGGAGAACTGCACCCAAAACAGGAAGGGGAGAAATAAAAATACATGGAAGGAGAAGTTTGAATACAAGATCAAGTTGGGCAGTTCAAGAATAGGAAAAATAAAATACTCTGTAAAAGAAATAGAAGAAATGAGATTTATCCGTAGCAGTGGACGAGCTACACATTAACTCAGTGTGTAAGGATGACATGCTCTTGATTGCTTTTTATAAGTAACAAGGCCAGATCTTTTGATGGGATTACAACTTGGTGTTACACTGACTTTAACACCATTCTGAGCTGCAGGATTGAGTTTTAAACACCCAGTGAGGCACCACTACTTACAACATCAACAATTCCATTTATTGCAGCTCCCCAGCCAACACATCGTTTCGAGGAGACTCTACATTTACTGTTGGTTCTCAGGCACATTGTGTCTGGTTTTGATTTGTATGTTGCTCACACTGGAAAATGTCTTCTGTGGTTTCCAAGACTGGGATTTAACTGTGGTTAATTCACTGTTTCCTTTACTAGTGGCACCAACAGAGTTACCACTGGTGGTAAATAGAGAGCACACACAATAAGATCAGTGAAGAATTCAGTCAAAGTCAACAGCATGTAAGCCCCTTGTAAGTAAATTTAGATCAAAACATGTGATGTCCACAAAAAAAACCCAAAAAACCAAGAACCTATCACCATTTATTCACACACTTTTTAAGAATAAATTATGGCTTTAAGTATGCTGCATAAAAGCAACAGAATCATCCTTGTGAAATGTATGTAAGTGAATTTCTGGAAAAAACAGAAATGGTGATGTTCTGTAGTGCTCCTGAAGACAGCACCTAAACATTCCTCCTTGTAATAAGCTGAACAAGCCTTATCTTGAAGTTTACCAAGGATGAATGGGAAAAATTTTTCCTGTATCACATTGCAATTTTAAAAGTGATTGTTTTCTTCTAAATTACTAGAAAATAATTATAATAAACTTCTTTCTTTCTTGCAACTAAGAACAATTTGGCTAAATGAAAAACTATTCAGTTCCTTGAATCAGTTCCTGTTGATTGCTGAGGATGATACCCTTTCACAAGAATTTCTAATCCGAGCTTTTCAAGAAGCAGGACTATAACCAGGCACTGCCTGTTTTCTATGTTTTCTACTCAAATCACTGATATTTCCTCTGACTTTGAAAATGTAAAATTGGATCTCACATTTTTACCACTGCCATGCTCTGTGATTCAGGAAAAGCACCAGGTCTTCCAATGAAAAGGGAGATAATACTGGCAGCTACACGCTTGGAGTTCTAATTTTAGGAGGAACTGAGCCATTCTAATATGCTGCAGTCAACAGGAACTGAGGGCACTCAATAATTCATGAGTTGCTTTCCACGTTTGAGTAGAGCCCGTAGAAAATTTCTCAAGGAAACATTTTCCATCAAAAATTCCAATTCTTGTGAACCAAAACTGCTTATAGGATAGGGTATGCTTGGATACTTCTCTAATATCCCTTCTTCTATGCAGTTTCAAGTGGCTATAAATTTATAATGATATAATAACATATTTCAAATGTGAAGAGGGTTGTTTGACTAGAAGACAAAATAATTTAAAAGGTGAAACAAACTGATTCCATCAATATTCACTGTGAATTTTTTTTATTCTTTCTAAACACAAATGCTTGAGAAGAAAGAAGACAAACTTGTTTTACTTTCAGTTTGGAAAATATTTTCCCAATTTTTTCTGGGAAAGAAATGCGTTTCCTACTTTAGATATAGTTAAGAAGGTATTTCCATGCCTGTCCTGAAAGAAAAGCTTTATACTCATGCAGATAAACCTCTCTTTGACCCTGGTGATGAGCAGAGTGTTAAATTTGTTATGTCTTTACTGTCACTTTGATTCAGTTGCTATAAAATGAATGGCATTTGCATCAGTAGGCAGCAGAATAACCATTTCTTACCTTTAGTCTTTCTGTTACACCGTCAGTGAAACTGACTGTGAATTCAGCAATTTTGGGCACTCTGAGTTTTCCTTTGTTCTTCTGGTCAGGCTGATACTCTGTTCTTGTTTTCACAATTACCTGGAAAATATCAACACTTTTAAGGTTTCTGCCCACAGTACACATTTTGGGTTTGTTATCTAAGCTTTTCTATATAAACCATCCCCTGGACTTGCACAAGCACCATAAATTAACACAAACTCATCATAGCCTCAGGAATAAGACAGACAGATAAACAGGCAGGCAGATACACAGAACTAGGACAGTAAGCTTATCACACTGAGTCTTAAAATAGCTGACAGCAAAATGTTTGACACCCACTTTTGTTTAGGACTAGGCATTTAATTTTTATACCATGTTCAACAGGCACAGTAACAGCCCATCCTAAATAACAGCTTCACTAATTAAAAGCTCCGACCTATCAAGCTCCACTGAAGCCAATTTACATTTAGGCCATTTGATGTCTCATTCACTCAGGCTCCAGATTATCAATATTAATCTGATATTATCACCTTGGGTTTTCCCCTGAAGATCTGTGTCAGTTGCTGATTAATTCAGGTCCTACTAATCTTATAAAAATGAGGTGGTTTATGCCATTGAAGAAGCCGTGAGCGGCTTTTAAAAGGGTTTGGTGAAATTACCAAAGTCGCATTGCCAACTTAATTGTGATCTAGAATGACCCTAAATATTTTTGGTGAAATGCACCCACAGTAAACACAGTGAAGGTAACAGCTAATTCCAACTGCTCCTAGAGGGGATGAATGTTGGGTTTGTATTTGGAAACAGCCCTTCAGAGGAGTGAGCGTATCCAACCTATTATGCAGGAGAATCTTGAAAGACCACCCATCCATGAGCCTGTGCAGCTAAAGAGCATCTGGAGAGCATTCCACCAGATCTACATGGTCTCACTCCAGCTGGGAAATGCAAGGGAAGACAAAACAGCCTCATCTTCAGCACTCGTCAAGACCTGGAGCCCAACCCTGGAGAAGACACTGCTGCTGAGCTTCTGCACGGGACTGCCAACCCAGGGACAAGGTCCACAGAGTATCCAACGACGTGGTGTGGTTTGCAAGGTGGGGGTAGGTTAAAATAGGATAGAAAGACTATTGCAGCTCTCGATCTCAGGGCCAACACTTCCACTTTTTGGCCCCCATTCTGAGCTGCAGGACTATGCAGCCATTAGTCCGGTGAAAATTAAATGCTCCAGGAGTGGTGGCTGGTGAGAGTGACAAGAGTGATCCTAAAGCTCTTACTTAGAAACAAAAACATTCTGAAGGATTGAAAAAGATTAAGTGATGCACAAGGCTGAGTTCCAAGCTAATCAAGGACTTATTTCCAAATGAAGACAGCAAAGTCTGGTTTGGACCAAAGAGAAACCCAGGTATTAAATCCTCCTGTACTTAATGCATGTGAAAATCAGAGTGACAGAAAACCAGTGAGGAGTCATAAGCCAATTTTCTGGATTCAAATGCAAATCATTAAAGACTGATGAATATTTACATCCTTCAGTGAATCCCTCTCAACAGTATTTATTACAGTAGCATTTGCAATATTAAGACTTAGGAAGAAAAGGGGACAAAAAACCACTCAAATACATTTATATCAGCATTTTGGAGCTCAGGATTTCTGATGGCACAACACAGATGATGGGAAGTGACACATGGGGACAAGCTTGATTTGGCAGGTTTGAGATGAATCCTAACCCTACTCTGATCCTACTATTGAATCAAACCCCATTTTGCCCATTACATCCAGCACACTGTGAGCAAAATAAAGCGAAGCTCCCTCTCCAACCAAGACCAATTGGCCCAGGTCAGCTACGAGTTTCAAACAAGCAATAAACCTCATTTTCTTCCTCAAAAGGAGGCCAGTGCACTCAGGACTCATGCAGCTGGCCAGCCTTCCAGTCTTCTTGCTGGCTTTTTGTAAAGCCAGTACAGAAAATTATAGAGTGTCAGCCACCAACACCTGCCAGCCAGTGTTCAGAAATTACACTCATTCTGTTTTCAAACAATATCCAATTCCCCCAAATTCATGCTTCTTGCTTGGTATAAATTTTAGCTGGAGACACAATTTTTAAATTTACATGTGGGCTTTTTCACAAACTCTAACACTGGGTCTTAATGAAGGACTGTGAAACCAGAATATGAGGAAAAAAATCAGATTAAAACCTTACTTGTTTCTACATACAATTTAATTTTCTTCCATTCTCTGCCATCAACACCAGTTTTCTTATGGGTATTTTTTAACTGTTGTTACATTCTACCAATATCCTATAAGCAGGAAAGTCTGAATTATGCTGTCTGCAGGGACACAGCGTGAGACTGAAAAAAACCCCACACAGCTCTTCACAAGGCATCAGATTCAGGCCCAGTAGCAATTCTATCATGTCTGTGAATAAATAAGCAAGCTCAGTCCCCAGCCAGATGAGAAGCTACTTGAAACACAATTTGCTGACTGTGCCAGCAGTGAAATGTGTGTGCACAGAGCCAGAGCCATCCTGCTGGTCAGTGTTTTGCAGAGAAATTTGCAGAGGTATAAAAAAGCTTCAGTAGAAGAGGCAAGAAGCACCTTTGCTAAATGCCTTTTGGCATTGCAAAAGCCAAAAATGTGCTCTCCAGAAGTACCTTTGTCAGACACCCAGTGGAACTTCTCAACAGAAGGAAGACAGGGCAGTTGGTGAGGTCTCCTCTTTAAAGGAGAGCACAGAAATCAAATGACAAAGGTCAAAGAGAAAACTGAAAACCTGCAGTGGGGGGGAAGCATTCAGTATTGTGGCAGTAATGATAAAAATGCAATTTTGCTGAGGGCACGGGGTGTACATTTAGAAGAACAGAGCTACCTCTTGCTCAGTCTCCTACAGCCTAAATGGATCCCACTCTTGCAAAGTTAAAAGTGCAAATTTAGAAAACAAAGAATAATCCTATAAAGAAACTTTTCTGAATTTTTAGCACTATTGCAGGGGGTTTGCTATTTTTTTTTTGGTTGTTTTCATTTCGCAGTTTTCTGATTTGAATTGGGTGGGAAAGATTTGCTTTCTGCCCTCCCTGTTCCCTGCCATCACTCCTTTTTCACTTTGTCTTTCCATTTTGTCAGTAAGAAAAAATTCCTGGCAGTAAGGTTCCAGAAATTCTACCCAAATTGCTGTTGAATGTAGAGTAATAAAACCCCCCTGACTCCACAGTCGGTGCAATGATCAGCATTCATCCATCACTGCCTGCCCCGGAGCAGTTCCATCCGAGCCCAGGATCCCACTGTTTCCACGCAAACAAGGTACATTCATCTCACACCACGACAGGTTTCCTGGGAGAGCTACCGGCGTTCAACATGAAGCACAGCAAACACAGCGATCCCCATTCCCTTTCCCTGTGGGTTCAGCAGCATTGCTGACTTGGGAAGGGTCCCTCTGGGTTGAAACCAGGGAAAGCGAGTATAAAATTGGGGTTCTATGTAAGCTGCAATTCAAAGCAAACTGAAGTGAAAGAAATGTTCATCTCCTCATTCCCTCCTCTGGGATGCTGTCACTGTTGGAAATGAGCTGCTGTACGGGGACAACTTCCAGAACTGGCAGCAGCTTGGCTGGGCTCCGACCTCCTGAGTACCAACAATAAACTCAGACAAGCAAATCGGTGCTTCAATGGACAAGTAATCTCTAGAATACTCACAAAATAGACAATTAGCCCCTTCTCCACTCCCACTGCAGAAACGCCTCTCTGCCCGTTCTCTGCACTTGTCTCCTGGAGCCCTCAGCTCCTGCTGCCTGCTCCCCAGGGCTTGTCTTAACTCACAGTGCTCCTGCTGAGATGGGTCTGGTTGGGCTAGGCTGGCATCACTAACCATGAGCTTATTGGAGCAGAGAATTATTGTATTATTATTATTAATTCATTCATTTTATTGCCTTATTATTTTTGAAGCAGCCTGCATACCTGCAGTGAATGTTAAAAGGCAAGAGCAGTCCTAACAGCTCTTTGGATTGTCTGAGCCTTTGCGATTGCTGGATAAAAACCCATAGAACTGTTTTGGACACTTGTCAGCATCTGTGTTTTGTTATCTAGGCCCTGATTCAGCACCAGCTCATACCTGTGCCCCACTTTGTGAGTTGTGATTGTCCACCAGAGACAGCAGCCTCCCTGCCAGCTTAGTCCAGCCCTTCTGTAGTGGGGAAGGAGTTTAGGTAAGTGTAATTCAGGGGATCTCCCTGCAAATTAACTTGCTGCTGTGACCCGTTCTTAAAAGGTTTTGCCCTATTCCCCAGAGATCCCCTACCTTTAAGTTGCAGAGACTGTGCTGCTTGTGGCAAATAAATTACCTGTGACTTTCTTCATTTTACATCTGATATAAAACTGCTCTTTGAAAGCTGCTTCCTAGATGAGTGTTGTAGAGTGATTGTAAAGACATAAAAGGAAAGAAAGGGATTCCATGGACCTGCAAAAAGACATATCTAACTACAGGAATTTACACTGCAGTCCTTGAAGCTTCCTCCTTAACCAGGGTTATCTGGTATGTGAACTAATTAATTACTAATTCAGCAAAGCACTTAAGCATGCAAGTAGTCCTATTAACACCAGCAGGATTAGCCGGATATTTAAAGTTAAGTGTGCATTTAAGTGCTTTGGCTGATCAGACCTTGAACTAGCTTCAGGCACCTTCCCACAGCCAGTTCCAACACTGATGCTTGGGGATCCTGGAGAATTCTTCAGCAACTGCTCAAGGCACTCTGCACACCAGCATGACCCCAGGATCCCATATTACTGATGGAGGAGTAGGGAAAAAAGACAAGAAAAGAACCTCAGTAATGTGCTGAGTCACACCAGCATTTGGTGGCTGAGTCAGGAGTTCAGACCATGGTTCACTGCTACTTACAGTGCACCATGTTTTCTCAGGCTTTCATTAATGAGTGGCAATAGTAGCTCCAGCAGATTTTCCACACAGATACGGTATTTTTGGAATTAGGGGCTAGCAAAGTGTGACTGGGGTGGGAAGGAAGTCAGATGCTCTATGGAAAATGGCAGCACTCTGCAAAATTGTCCTCCTCAGCCATCCTAGGTCAGCAGATGTAAAAACTACACATCTGGAAAAGTTTTGACTTTCTCTCCTTTTCCTTGCATCTTCTCGTTCCTCATTCCAATCCCTCACCCTTCTGGAAGAGGTCAGAGCAGTTTGTAGGGAATGGTCTGTGAAAGTTATAAAACCCCAACACAACAGGACCACAAGCCCTATCCATCACACTGCTCCACAGAAGCAAGATGTTTCTAATGATGCTGTTTGCTAATACATTTATTGAGTCCTAAACCTAAATGCACTTATTATTCCAGGCTTAATGCTAGTGCCACGACTGAAATCAATAGGAAACCTTTCCTCAGCTTTAATGAATGCAGGACCAGGCATCTTCTCTGTAGAGACGCTTTGGAAAATTATAGGTGTGCTGAGGTGAGAAACAACAGATGAGAGTCTGCCTACACCAGCAGGAAATCTATCATCGACAACCTTGAGAAGGTAAACAGTAGGAGAGTGCTGGGAAATCTAGAGATTTGGGATGCTGAAAGGAAAAAGAAAGCAAGCTTCTAACCAAGTGGGTTATATTAAAAGCATTTGCTTTGAGGAGAAAAGAGCAGAGTAGACGTGAAATGTGACAAATGGAAAAATATCGCATTAAGCATGGAACCTTAAAAAGGATTTTCCTGCAAAGGGATGAAGTAAGTGTTTCAGAAAATGAACTGATACGAATTCTGGGTCTTGTCTCCAACTGGCTAAATGTAACATCACTTATTGCCACTTTATATTTGCGTTCAAGCTCTATGGTTTTCCCTGAAGAAATGAGTAATAATATTTAACATAACAGGCATTGTGAAAACTTTAAATTATTCATTTGGAAAAGGACATGCTGCCCTGCCATAATTCCCACTTCACTGCCACGGTGCATGTAATATATTGTGGTTCAGGTGCTGCAAAGCGTGAGCCATAAAAATTTAAAATACTACTTCCCTGGGATTATTAATAATGAAGAGTCTCTCACTTGGAGTGGCTGTTGGATTGACAGAAGAGATAAACAAAATGTGTTTCTGCTACCAAGGAGAAAGGTTTCTTCAGAGTTCAAAGCTGGACTTTGTAGTCCCACAAAATGGTTGTAACACCCACAACAGTTTCCATGTGGATTAGTCAGGCTGTCTTTTAAATGAAAATGAGACTCAGCTTCATTCCTTTCCACACCTTTCTCCATTCCTTACATGGAGAGAAGGAAAAGTATAAACCTCTCATTGGCACCAATGTCATGGTTTCCTTTGCCTTCATTACTCAACTGAGCATCAGTAGCTGAGCAGGACCTCAGCCCCAGTCCCCACTGCAGCACCTGCCCAGGTGTCTGGTGACAGCAAAATGTGAGCCCCAGCCTGGCACTAAACCTGCTGTGACTGAGGCAGGTTGTCTCCTCATGTGCTCCAAATCAAGGAATGGCCAAAATTCACCACCTGTTCACATACACAATTCTCCAGTGACCTACAAGCCCTAATCCTCACACAGAGCCAGCTTCTAAGAGCAAATGAGATGTACAAAATAGTGCTAAGTTAAAATATTTAGCAGTAAAAGAATATAGGAAAATATATGGAAAAATCATATTTCAAGGCTTAAACCAATCCTCTTCTTTGCAGGCTTAGGATGAAACATTGATAGACATAAGCAGCTCCATGTAGCATCTCCTGTACCTCCTTCTGACTGTTGCTCTGGATACTGCTAGAAACAGGGCACACTGGAAAAGGTGGACTAATAATCTCGGACTACCTGGCAATCACCATGCTGCAAATTTTTTGAGAATTAGGTCTTCAAAAACTTTCACAAATGATTATGGCTATGTCCCATCCCATGGGATAGACAGCTATGCTTCCAAATCTACATGATGGACACATCTCAGCAGGCAGATTTCCCAAGGATTAGTGATAAAATTGGCATTTGGGATGTATGTAATGGTAGCACCCATAGCATCCCAGTCACTATCGGAATACATAATATGCCTGAAATATCAAGAAAAAAAAGCCAAAAAAAAAGAGGAAAATTTAAGACAAAGATCCCCTGGATCAAATCCATAGTCAAAGGAGACAAATCCATAGTCAAAGGAGAAAGCCAGGGTCAGTACTCAGCTTTTTTTACCCTGTATCAACTCATCTAATGGGTGTTGTGCTGGAAATGAGTTTCACAGAGGGTGGTAGGAAAAAAGTGGTCTCCTGAATCAGTGCCAGGAGGATATTCCAGGCATAAGGAACATCACAAAAGGACAAAGACAGCAAATGTAATCAGCCCTGGCATCACCAGTGAAAGGCAGCACAGAATGCAAAGGCTGTGCTGGGAGCTGAAAGCAGCTGAGAAGGGAAGGCACAGCTCCAAGCACAAAAGGAGCTTGGAATTTATCCAGCTAAGTCTCCCTGCAAAATCCCTAGGTGACCGTAACCATCAGGAACCCACAGGAGGTTGTGAAGGGGTGACGAAAATTGATTTCAATAGGTTCATCCAGGAGAAGGTTTAGCAGAGCAGACAAAAGAATCATCCACTCAGCTGTAGTGAGGGTAAATTGGCCAGGGAAAATTAGCAGAGCTCCACTGATTTCCTCTAAACTGCACTGATTTACACCAGTCAAGGATCCTGCCTAGTTTTTCTTTTCAGACCAGTAAGTGACTGGTATGTGGGGCTCACTTCACAGTCTTTCTGAAATATTTGCACCCTAAGCAATTGGCTTTCATGTTAGAAAAAAGAATAGATTGCAACAGGCTCAGCCAAACCCCCATATCCCCACACAACTTTCCCTGTGTCCATTCCTGCTGTTTCTGCAGAATGCAGCTCCAGGAATTGCAGTGCAGACATAACTGGGTTTAAGAGAGGCAATGGAGCTCACAAAACCAGGCAGCTTTAAAGCCCCTCATTCAGACACTGATGGCAGAGCAGTTAAGGAGGGAGATTTCTGCACAGGCTACACAAATCCTGGGATGCTCAAAGTGAAGCTGTGCAGCAGCAACACGTTATCTGGATGCACCGGAGGATGCTGGTTGCTGTCCCAGGTGCCAGTGAGCAAGTGCCTGGATCGCCTGCGAGCAGAGGGCTGGGTGTGTGAGGGGAAGGCCAGCACAGCAGCAGTGATATCCAAAAAAGAGGAGCATGAACTGCCAAGAATCACAAGCAGGGCTGTCCAAAATATGCAAACATCATCAAAAAGGTTCCCCTAGAAATGCTGCTCTGCCAGAGAGTGCAATGCTGCAGATACTTCTTACAGCTTAAAGAGCAGAGGTAGTGTTTATGTTCAAATACACATTTAGAGGACAAATGGATTTGCATTGTAGGGGGGAGACAATGTCACAGGAAAGGAAGGCTCAGACTTTGGTATTTGTGGGGATTAGGCAGAGTATCCCAAGTGCAGAAAGGAAAGGATGGGGAAAGGCAATACAACCTGCCCATTCTTTTATGTTTGCTATGCTGCCTTTTAATTCCGTCCTTTCTTTTATTCATGCTTTCTTTCCCTTTGCATTCTCCTCCCTTTCACTCCTCCTTCCTCCACCTGCCACTTGAGTAGCCCTGCCCCATCCCTCCTTTTGCCATTTGCCCCATTCCATCAACCTCACCCATGGATGAGCAGGAGCACAGCCAGTCCCTGGCTGCATCCAGAGCCCTCCCAGACATCACTGGAGAAGGCTGACCTGCCCCTGGCCCCACCACGTGCAGCAGCTCCACACAACCAGCTCCACACGCCCCAAAACCAGCCCCACACACCCCAAAACGGGCTCCACACTGCCCTGACCATGTGTGCCTTCAGGCTGGCTGACATCAGGACAGAGCTCCAGGCAGTCCCCACGGTACAAGAGCACTCATCCAGCTACTCTTAATTATTCCTGCTCAGCTGGCCAGGACCAAACATTATTTTCTGTTAAACCAATAGGGACAGGCTGTGAACACAAGGGACCCCCTGGATTTTCAGGAACTCTTGATTACTCTGTGTAAACGCGTGGCCTCAGTTAAGGGGCAGGAGCACAGGGCAGGTAAAGCATTTGAACAGAGCAGTTACGTCTATTTTTTTCTTTCTTGGGTTGGATGGCAGGAATTTGCCACTAGAGAAATTAATTCTCAAGCCTCCTGGTGCATTCAAAATAAAGAACAATGGACCACATGATAAGCCTTCTGCAGCCTTCACCACAAAAGAGATGCCGGATGTTTTTTCCAGCCCTGACAATAGCTTTCATGCACTTTTGTGTTATGTAAAATTAGGATTTTTCTGCCAGAACAGAGGCATTTCCTGCTGGATTATACCGAAGTGAGCCCAGAGACCAAGGTGTTCCCAGTTGTTGTTCTCATTTAAATTTCAGTTAACAGAATAGTCCCTGAAAAGGTGCACATCTTTTAGCATTATCACTGCAGAAACACAATTACAGCTGAAGCAGTTTGTCTACACCTCAGAAAACAAGGCAGCAGCTCATCTTTTCCACTTTGGCTCTAAAAGACTTCTGGGATTTTTTGTGGTTTTTTTTTGCTTGTTTGTTTGTTGGGGGAATTGGGGGGTTTTCTTTGCTTTTTGAATCAGAAGAAATAAAATTCAGAGACATTAAAAGCCAGGTCAAGGGCTTGTCACCAGTGATGGGGCTCTTACTGCTGTTACATGGATGGATTTCAGCAAAAAGGCCATGCAAAAATGTTTTAAAAGCACCTGTCTCTGTCTTCTGCCCCAGCAAGAGAGCAGGAGACAAGGGAATGATTGAAGATAGTCAGTAAATATAAATACATGGCAGGTTTAGCATCTTAACCGGGAAATTACAATCCTGGGTAGATTTCTCCCCTTGCAGCCACACTACTGCTGACAGAAAGACAAGAATGCTGATGCTGCAGGAGAAAGAGCGTGGGCTTTGGGAGGGAACATCCTCATTTGGTGGAAAAAGAAATAGTCCAGTGGCCCATAATTAAAAAAAAATTATAAAAAAAGGTTGCCAAATTGAAGCCTCATAAATTTTTGCCTGCATTTTTCCAGCAGCATCAAGGTGGAAGTCAGAGGGAGCTGCTAAGCTCACAGTGCTTTGAAAAACAAGCCTGTTAGGAAAGCACCCCCAAAAGGACAGACAGTAAATTTAAGCACACCTTTAAGGAAGTGTTTTTCCCTCTCACCGCCCATATGATTTCTTAGAATCAAGGAACTATGTGAAAAGAGATGGGCTTCAGGGATTACATCACATGAGCAAAAGGCTCATTTTTATATTCTTTCTCCTTATCTTTTCTCTGAAAGGGAAACCAACACAGAAAACACTTGGAAAGACGTTGTGGAAGCTCTGGGAAACACCTACGGAGGTTAATGCTGAGAGTCACTCAAGTGACTCTCAAGTGAGTCAGTTAGAAAAATATCCTTAAAATGAAGGAAACTAAGGTATTTAACGTCCTCAAACCACAATTTTCAGTCTGTCAATTCCATAGGCTTTGTGAGGTGCTTTGAAGGATCTGACAAACAACAGGTTTGATTTTCTTCAACTTGCAAGTCTAAGACTCAACTGAAAAAAAAAGCCTATAAATGAATAGAGCTTGCAATTATACACCAGGTGAAGGCATTATTGCTCACTGGCAGTAAGAGCAGGTGGGTTTCTCAGCACAGACCTCACACACTCTTAAATCACTATCAGACACTGTTACCACTCCTCCTTTACCAGACAGACTGAAACCAGAACAAGGACAGAGCCCCAAACCTCTTGGCCCTGATTTTGATGCATTCTGAATTGCCCTGGCCCCAAGGTTAGATCCAGGCTGAAAGCTCACAGTTTCATAAATGAAGATCCTTCCTAAGGGCAAAGGGAGGCTCATAAAGCGTAATAATTAGCAGGGCTGGTGTCTTTTTAGCTTTCAGTCGCGGGAGAATGCCAGGACAATGCACAGCTCTTTGTTGAGTGCAGAGGTAGGAGCCGGCTGGCAGCATTGCCTCCCTGTGGTTGCTGACAGCAGGAGTGGGTTTGCATTGCAGAAAACCCGTGAGCCTTTAAATTCCCGCTGAGCTGTCGGCCACACACCCCAACACCAGCCAAGGTTTGGCTCTGGTCACTCCTGCAGCATCCCATGCAGGAGGCACAGAAAACACCTTGCCTTATGCTCTCACTCTCCCATCAACTGCTGACAGGTTTCAGGAACAGACAGAAAAAAGGTCAATTTTAGGGAGTTTTTTGAACCTTACCTCCTCACTGCCAAGCAAGAATACATGCTGAAATACTTGAAATCTATGTCTACTCCTTCTCAGACTCACAGCCTGACTGAATTCAGCAGCAGCTTTGCTTTCCTAAGTACAAAGCTGCAATTTCCCCCCTCTCACTTAACCTCTGCCCAAGCTTTTCACCTGAGGCTCAGCTCCTTATTAGCAGGTCTTTAAACTGCCCCTTTGCCCTGGGGTGAACTCACCCCAGCAGAACCTCTTCTACAGAGAGCAAAGGAAACAGATTGTGAATTGTTTTGCTTTTATCATAAATAACCTCTCCTCCTAGTGAAGGGATCTCCAGCCCCTTAACTCCAGGCCTGCTGCACGCAGGAGCTGAACCACAGCCTGCAGAAATCAATACCTCTGACTCTAATGAGTTCTGAATCACGCTCAGCACGCCTGGAGATACATCCCACTCTTCCAGCAAAGAAAAATATGGATGTCAGTAGATGCATTGACAGTAATGTATGCTAATGAAGGTAATGTAACCTAACAACATGTGAATTATTGATGTAGGCATGTTTAAACAGAAAAATCAGCAAGGAATCACAGCAGACCAATACACTCCAGTGTTTGTTCACCAACAGGCAATTGGAACGTGGTGGTCGTGAGAACACTCATTACCACTTTATTAGCCTGAAAGAATTCTTGTTGGGTAATCCATGCCTCACCTGATCCAGGAGTCATTTAAATTTCACATTGTGTGACACTGGGTGATCTCAATGAGCCATTTGCACTGGCATCAAAGGAGCTACTTTTACACACCTAGAGTTTCCTGTGAGATTCTGACATTTATGACAAATCACACTGCTTTGCCTGTATTATTTTGCTCAATCTTATTTATCAGAGTCATAGATAAGGACTGGTTTAGCCTCTCATTCACAACAGTTATGGAAATCTAACTCCCCTGAATGCAGCAAAGTTGCACTTGATCATCATGAGGCACATGGAGAATGAAACCAGCTCCTTTGTTCTGGCACAGCTCTGGTTCTCAGGATGTCAAGGCAGTTGACTCAGCTCTATCATAAAATAACCACAGTTTGTCTACCTAGACGGGTTTATCATATCCATCATCATGTTCTCCTAATGTTATTTAGAGAAAGTTCATTTTGTACAACAGTAAAAACAGGATACGTGTTCAATAATCATCAGTGTTAATTTTGCTGTTATTCCATTATCCTGTGAGATCTAATCATTCTGTCTGTACTTTGGGGTGAGTTGGCTCCACCTCTGTGGTATCTGGGAACTACATTGCAGACAGGCTTTGTTTTGGTAAGGACTGTTGGGGCATACGGATTTTTACAGTCTCATCATGTCCTCACCAGGTTATATTGATGTGTATCATCCCTGCATCGACAGAGACAAAAGATTTCCTAGTATATGCCTGCATCCAAAAAACCCCAACCACAACCCACGGATAATCGCTAATGCACATTCCTGGACATTTTAGTGCTGCATTCAGGTGTGGGAGAGTTGAGAGGGCAGGGGAGAACTGTGTCCCCTGGCCGGGGCCAAACAAATCCCTGGGTTGCTCCCCAGGAACTCAGCCACTCTCCTCAGAGAAATCAGCATCCTCAGTGCCCAAATAAGCTTTGCAAAGCCACGGAGAAGAAAGCAGAGCTTAACTGAGATAATTAAAACAGCTGCTTATTTCGGAAGAGTTATCACATTACTTACTCTCAATGCAGACCATTAATCTTACTGATAATAACACATTGTAAATTTCTCCTCAGTTTCTCCAGCCCTTGCAAGAGAAACACAACCAAGGTTTTGCCAGTTGTATTTATAAATATTGGGGGGGAGAGGGAGGGTGTGAGGAGGGAAGGAGTTGGGGGTTAGTTGCATGCTTATTTGCCTTGTTAAAAACAGATAAACACACTCTGAAAGATAACCCCTTTTTATTTATTGAGTAAATATGCCACAGTTCCTTATCACCAGAGCCCAGTGAAAACCGAGGGGCACATACGAGTGCACAACATGCAGGAGCACCACCTGATTCTGCTTTACCTTTTCCGGAGCCGGGAACTGCAGGTGATTTACTTCCAAAGGCGTGATCAAAGGAACTGTCTGAAAACCATCTTCGTTGGATGGTTGTTTGTTGTTCTTGTCGTTCAAATTACTCCCCAGCTTCACCATCCTCGGACCTTGCTTTCCAGACCTAAAACCAGGAAGGTGATCAATGTCACAGGGACAGCGGGAAGGGGAGGATTCCTGCCTTTCCCTGCTCCCTTCGGGGTGATGTGCCGGCCCCCGGGTTCCAGGGAACAGCACTTCCCTTACACAGACATCCCAAACACGCTACATAAACCCCCCGTGCTGCTGGCACAAACACGGCGGATCCCAAACCACAGGGAATGTCACCAGCACCAGCAGGAATGTCACCAGCACCACCGGGAATGCCACCAGCACCACTGGGAATACCACCAGCACCACTGGGAATGCCATCAGCACCAGCAGGATTGTCACCAGCACCACCGGGAATGCCACCAGCACCACTGGGAATGCCACCAGCACCACTGGGAATGTCACCAGCACCACTGGGAATGCCACC
>JAWWEE010000025.1:15595634-15609035 GCA_035221455.1 Xenops minutus
CAGCCTGGGACACTCCAGGGATGGGACAGCCACAGCTTCTCTGGGCAACCTGTGCCAGGGACCCACCACCCTCACAGGGAGAGTTTCTCACATATATCTCACCTAAATTTCCCCTCTTTCAGTTTGAACTCATTCCCCCTTGTCCTGTCGCTCCAGGTCCTGGTGAAGGGTCCCTCTCCAGCTGTTGCTCCCTTCGGATCCTGGAAGGGGCTGTGAGGTCTCCACACAGCCTTCTCTTCTCCAGCTGAACAGCTCCAACACTATCAGCCCTTTTTTCTCCATAGGGAAGGTTCCCCAACCCCCTTATGAACCTCGTGGCCCTCAGTCACAGCTCCCAAGTGCCCACTCAAACACCTGGCAGGAGGATGGAGCCAGATGGGGATCAGTCCCCTCTCTCAGGAAACAAGCAACAGTACAAGAGGAAACCCTCAAGTTGCACCAGGGGAGCTGCAGATTTGATATTAGGAAAAATTTTTTCACTGAAAGCATGGTCAGGCATTGGAACAGGCTGCCCAGGGCAGTGGTGGAATCACCATCCCTGGAAGTGTTCAAAAAACATGTAGATGTGGCACTTATGGTTTAGCAGTGGAACTGGCAGTGCTGGGTTAATGGCTGGACTCGATGATCTTGGAGGTTTTTTCCAGCCTTGATGATTCTGTAAAACTCAAATGCTGGAATGACAGGACAGGACCAAGTCCCTGACCCTTTGTACTGGACCACCTCCTATTCCCAGCAGCCACACTGGTGTCACATCACCACCATGCACCAGGTGCTGCCCCGTGAGCAGTCACAGACCCACCACCAGCATCACCCCAAACACCAGTGTGAGGCTGAACACTTCACTCAGAGACAGAGGATACTTTGGGATGACTTTAGCCTGATTTGTTTATAAATATAGAATTTGCCTTCAGAGCTCACAACTTGGCATCTTTCACAAGACCTAAATATACTCCTTTAAGGCGTGAACTGTTTCCATAATAAAGCCTTTTAGAACTGACTTGTGAAAACTCATTTAAAGCCATATTTTGGCAGAGCAAGGGGAAGTGCTGAATGCAGTGGTAGATCTTGTTCACAGTACAGAGAGAGGAGCTGAAAGGCAGCTGAAACTACTTTCTACTAACATCATCTTACATGGTCCATTAAAGGTCCTGTTTCTGATAGTTATGCCAGTTTTTAATGCTTGGGTTGGAATTTTCTCTGTCACATTTCTGCATAAGGCCAAACCTCTACAGTAAATTTCATCCAAAAGAGTTTTTCTGAGTTTAAGAATAAGGCTCTGCCATATATAAAACTTAACCTTGAACAACTTTTCCTTGGAGTGTTATAAATTTTTGTCAGGTAGCTTTTTGATGTTCTCAAAATCATCTAAAAAAAAATCAATCACGTCACTAGATTTTGGGAGTTCTTATTCAGGAAAGATTTCTTTAGCTCAGTAGCAGGGATTCCCTGAGATCTGATCCATCAGAGGTATGCTTAGCTCAAGACTCAACAAATTTTCCACTGAAACTACAACTTCAGGTTGCTGCAGACCAGATCAGGTACAGATGCCTGCAAAGAAAGCTATAGGTTGTAACCCAACCTATAGAGCACAAGTGTAGAACTTGTGCTCCTATAGAACTTGTGCTCTATAGGTTTGAGAAAGCACATAAAAACCCCCATTCACTAAAGATTATTGATTAAATGACTACAATATAATGTTTTAGTATTGCAGTAACATCAGAAACCAACCATCCGTGCCCATCCGGGCCAGGATCTGAGCAGATAAACAGCAAATTATACACCCCACAAAGTCCTCTTCTCGTGCTCTGCACAGAGATGATTGTCACTGTGATGGTTTGGCTCAGGGTGATCATTAGGACCTTGCAAATGTGGAGGCTGTGAGAAAATCCAAAAGCACATACTTTGCAAATTATGACATAAGCCCTGTCTCATCCCAGTCATTGTTGACTCTACAGATCCAAGCAAGACAGTGTAATTGCAGCAACTCTTTCCCAAAGTTTCAATATATTACAGATTATATCATCTGAAGAGATTTGAGCATATAAAGAGATTCACAGCTCCATAGTTGTCTATGCATTGCAACTCCATAAAAATGGCATTGTGGTTTTCCACTTTTATCTGGCAATTACCAACTTGAGTGCTTTCTTGAAAAGCAAGTGATGTCTTTCATAGCTTTCAAACGCATCCTGTGATCTGCAAACCAAATAATTTTCATCCACATCAACACTGGCAATGAATATCCTGCTTAGCCGAAGTATTACATTAGTGACACCTAAGCAGATCCTTTGACTTAAGAGAGCTCTTGAGCAACACTTCACAAACACACTGATGTGAAATCTCTAGAAACACCTGTGCAAACCCATGGAAACTGTGGTTACACAATGAAAAATAGGGCAGTAAATGAGGTTAGCTGCTTGTTCCACATCTCTACTCAGCTGAACACACTGATACACTCACAGAGTTAATATATTAACTTTTGTGGGTTATACTTGAATAATCTTCAGAGTAACAAAGCTAACGTGCAATGAGATGAATCCCCTTCCCTCTTGTGCATTACTACCAATGTAAAATACCTTTCATGTAGCTTCAAATCTGCTGATAACTAAACAGAGCTAAACTCTGCTGTCGATATTCCACATAACCCAGAGAAAGCAGCTCAACAGGGCAGCACTTGAGCACTGGCACTGGAAGCCACTTTTCCACTACCAGGCACCTAGTTCTGAGTGTCAGCAGCAAGAACCGGCAAGAAATGAGCAGGTGCTTCTTTTACCTTCTGACTTTTCATGGTAGAAGCACATTTTAAGCAACATCTGTCAGTGGCACCATCTGCGAATTTTGGCAGTGTGGTAGAGGGAGGTGTGCAGAGAGATACTGAAACTCTCAAAGACACCCTTTTACATCCAGTAACTTCCATTTCCTCCATGAGACTGAACCAGCCCTGTAACTGTTTAGGGTCAGTGTGGCCCATTTCAGCTTGAAAATAATTCTTTGCAAAATCCCTCTTTCGCAAACAAACAAACAAACTACCAGGAGTAAATTTAGCAGAATGCTTCATAGAAAAAAATAGATGCCTAAAGTTGCCAGCAGATGTGAACATTCTGTAGGGACAACATTAAAGCAAACCCAACTAAGTATGAGAAATCAGAGTAACACACAGATTTTCTTGCAGAGCCAATAGAGAGTCTGACATTTCCGCCCACACAGCACAGCTCAGTGACAGGCAATAAGACACAGCAGCAATACGAGCAACATGAGACTCCAGAGGAATAAACAATATATTTCTTCTGTCAACAAAAATATATGGCTCTCTTTATTCTTTTAGTAAGTCTCCCACAATATATTAATGCACTGGGTTTGCGGTGGGGGTAGTGGGGCTACAGGGGTGGTTTCTGTGAGAAGCTGCTGGAAGCTTCCCCTGTGTCCGACAGGCACCTCTGGGATAACAGATTCAAGATGTGGCGGGGAAAGGGGAAGCTCCACAACTGCAGCCAGGAGAAAGGAGTGAGAATATGTGAGAGGAACAACTCTGCAGGCACCCAGGGCAGTGAGAAAAGAGGGGCAGGAGGTGCTCCAGGTGCCAGAGCAGATTCCCCTGCAGCCCATGGTGCAGACAACAGTGAGGCAGCTGTGCCCCTGCAGACCATAGAGGTCCATGGAGGAGCAGAGATCCATTACATTGGCACTACTGACTTTCTGTCACACACCCATTAGGAACAAGAAAATAATCATAGAGCAGAACAGGGGAAAAATAATTTTTTTAAAAAGCCATGTTAGTTTATTATTCATTTCAAAACACAAGAGATTACAAAGATTTTGAAAGAGAAGGACCATTTGTCAGCGCCTTACTGAACCTTCCTGTACAGGTCTTTGAATCTGCCTCTACTCTCCTCAATGCAGGACTGCCAGGAGTGCAATAAATCTCACACAGTCACACCACAAGTGTGTTCTTGTCATGACCTCTGAGAGATGACAGAAATCAGACATGTTTACAAGCAGCCCAGCAATACCCACAGTTCAGCTGAGCCACTCCAAGGAGACATGTGGGTTCCAAATATAGAGAAAAAAGAGATTCCCTCATTAATGTGCTCCATACACTCAGCACAAGAGACATGACACAGCCCAGCGTAAGAGGTGCTACAGTCAATGGGAGGTTAAAGTATGCAGTATCTTCCAGGGGCTATTCAGCCTCCTTGGATCAAGGCATCCTCCCTTTTTCCTTAGGGGCCTCCATAGCTTTTGCTTCCACCAAAATGAAACTGCAGCTACACACATTAATTTTCACTAGGCAGTAACTTTCAAATGTGGATTTTTCTGCATCAGATCAGAGGCTCCTGATGCTGTCACTAATAAATAAGAAACTTCCTGTGATTATTTATTAAAAATCCACTGTGGCTTTAATACACTTCAATAAAATTTGATCTTTTCCCCCTAAAGTAAATTTCCACTTAAGTGAGACATTCTGCTACCTCAGTTTGTTGGAAAGCCCACGTTAAACCTCTCCAAGTATCGCTGCTTTGGTTTTTATGCAAATTCCTACAATCACAGTTATATAAGTGCTTATGCAATAAAAATATTTGTAATACACAAACCTGCCCATGTCACTGAGAATTATTTACAAAAGCTATAAATCAAAGTTGCATCCTGTTTTGCTCTATATTTAAAGACTTACTGCACATACAAAATGTCATATATGCCCAAAATTTGCTTTCAGTCACTTCCTCTCCCAAGAAAAGAAAACTAGAATTCAACTGCCTGCTGAAGGCTGTTCTTTAGTCAGAGTCCATGCAAAATTGTATTAGAAGCTTTGAAGCTAAAACATGAACACTGACTACCAGAGAGGGCCCTACAGACAAAGACATTTACTGGATGTAAATGTTCAGTGAAGACAAAGGTCACCTTTTACTTTCCCAAAATCTGACCATGTTGGAAACTCCGCATCCTGTCCTCAACTTTTGCTTAAGAGTTGAAATCTTTTCACAGAAGGAAGCACCAGTGAAATATTACTGACCTTGGTGATTGAATATGTTGTAATGGCCAAGTTATGATAACTTCAGTGGTCATTGGACTGCAGAACCTCAGCTGTCAGGGTAGAGGAATCTGTTTCATCCCAATTCCAGAGCAGATGGGGCATAAACAGAAGAACTGCCCAGCAAGCCAAGCCTCCAGTTTGCAGGAAATGAGGTTCTATTTGAATTGGTGGCTTTGGTCCAAATGAAGCAGAAAACAAATCCTTTTGAAAATGCCCACGAACTGGAAATTCCCAGAAAGGTCACTTCAGAAACACTTCCAAAACACAGTTCCCAAGTTCCCAGGCCTGCAGTTGATCAGTGACATAGTCTCTGGCAACAGCGGCAGCGTCTGCAAACCCCAGCTCCACACAGTAGCTGTGGAAGCTCCCAAGCCTCCCTGGCTCCCGTGCAGCCTGGATGCTGAGGACGTGCTGGGAAGCCTGCCCAAAGTCACGGCTCCACATCGGGGAGTGCAGGAGCAACTGAAGTCCTGCTTCAGCCAAGCCTCTTACCACTTGGAAATCAACATGGAATTCAAGCTCCCAAGATTTTCTTGCTTTTAGCTTTACAGCAGGTTGGAAGTGGTAGCCCAAGACCACCAGCTGGACTTTCAAGCCTCAAAGCCCTGAAGAGTCCTTGGTGCCATTGGGCAGAGAATTCCAAGACCTGCCAAGAAATACTCCAGGAATCAGACGAGCTCAGTTTGGCAAGAACTCCCCAAATGGGATAACTTCAACCAAAATATTTCAGGCCCAGAAGATGTGCTATTTACAGCCAAACTTTGTTTGACCAATACATCTCCAGCTAGCAGGGAATAGTGATATAAACCCCAAAGCCCTTATTCTCCATTGCTTACCTTCATACAGAGTCATTTGTATTTATGAAATGCAGGTAAAAGAGCACCTACCCAGACCAATTTTTAGATCCTGAGACAAGTGGCTGACACCATTATTTACGGATAACAAGAATTCAGCAGCAATGCCTTCAGCTCCTCTGTGTGCCCTGCTTACTTCCTCCCCCCTCTGTGCCACAAGAACCTCCTCAGATTCTCTTGGCAACTGTTCACAGAGTTGAGATGAAAAAATTTCAAACTTCTAGAAAAAACTAGAGTTTGTGTTCCTTTCAGAAAGGTAAATTATTCACTGAGAGCAAGGCAAAGACAAAGTGTGACCTCTGTATTTGCACATCTGCTTCAGTTCACACTCCAAGTGAGATTTGTTATTAAAAACTTCAGGTAACTGATCTGCATTTTGAAGAATGTGAAGGAACAACAATTTCTGCCCAGGAATCACAGCAGGACAATATGACATGACATTGACTTTTGGTTCTGCAGTGATGATTAAGGACTTCAGAGGAGAAACAGTTGTTTTCTGAATCTCTATTATATGACCCAGTGCCCTGAGGTTCCTTTATTTATTTCTGACTCCTTTTAACAAAGAAGGCTTAAATAAAGTTTTTCATGTATAAACCAATCTTTTTTTTAGCTTGTCAAATGTATTACTTGGTCGGATCATATAAGATATTTTAATTCAAGACTACAATTACTTTTCTTTTGTGGTTTACACTTAAATGGTCACACAAATTAAAAATAGAATACACAGGGGTCTGGGTGGATGGGGATGGTGGTCTGGTTTGTAAAGCTTGAGCTGAGTTCTTCTCCAGACCCTCCTTTTCAGCAGTTTAACTGCTCTGACTACCCCTTGTTCCCAACTGTACCTTTGAAATCTGGCCACTACAGTAGAAAGCTGCACTTCATCACCAAAGAGTTAGAAATTGAACCTGAATCAGCATTTTGTCCCACTCCAACAGCTGTTGCGGCCCAAAGTGATTTGAAATGTAAGAGCCCTTTCAAAGTATCGCCACCTGAAAGTTCTTCTCAATTAGTAGATCCAAACCAATTAATTATATCATCATCACTGTACAGACCTTTTAGACTGGAAGAGGTAAATGGATAGGGATGATCTAGAGCCATATTCATCTTTTATAATTTCTTCCTTTTAAAATGATTGAGCATAGTCCCACAGACAGAGGTCTGTATTTATCCAAAGAATCTTAATGTGTTGGCTAAACTTCATTCAGAGATTCAGGTTAATGCACCTCATCTATCCTGTTAAAGTAGCAATTATGCATCTGGAAGAACAGCCCTGTTTCCAGGGCCCCTTAGGTCTGTGCCAGTAAAAGTACCAACTGCAGCTGTGGTTTACAAGAAAAGAAACATTAGTGCAACGGCTCTGCAATTTACAAACTAGGATTATAAACTAAAAACTCCCCATACAAATATTTCATTGATAGAACTGTGGAGACAGGGAAACCATCTAATTTAGTCAAAAAAAAAAAAACAAAACACCAAAACCTCATGTGTGACTCCAAATATGTATTTTGAAAATACCAAAGAACTATGACATTTTTGCTCTGCCAGAAAAATGATCACATCTTGATTGAATACTTTGCCTTCTCATTTCCTTTTCCAAGCTGAAATGTCAACTATTTTAAGTAAAATCAGAATATTACTCAACCACAAATCAGAAAAGAACCTTGATGCCAGAGCTGTCCTTAAGAAAGGCACATTCCAGTTATACACTTTCAGTTTCACCATCAAAAAACAGAGATGAAACCCTTCCAAATGCTCTCCTGCTTAATGACACAATCACCAGCACGTTATTAAAGCTCAACACTCTGACATTCCAGTCTTTATATCTGCAAACACTAAGACATTATGCCATGAGAAAACAATTCTTTTATTGAAACTAAGGATGTCTAATTGTGACAGGTGAATGTTTTAGCTCCAGAGATGAAATCCATATACATAACTATTTTTATGCAGTTTTCATGTTCCATTTACACAGTTTGCTGGTTTAAAAGGCTTTAACAGTCAATCAATAGTTCAAGTACTAAACTGCATAACACAAGAACATTATATTGTGTTATTGAAGTCAGCTAGATAAACAACACCTTCTGATTACGATGATACCATTATGTGCCTTACAGTGAACAGTAACACAGAAACCATTCACCTTGTTTCATATTCAAAATACTTGCTGAGATTCATGTATAAATGGATGAATGAACAGAGAGGGTTATTGTGTAATATTTTAATACAATAAAGTCAAAATTATTCAAATCAGTAAGAAAAAAACCTAGGGTTTCTATCATGTGTGGAGTTCTGCCTTACTGAATTTGTGTTTGTTTATTATTCTGACAAGCTACAAAAATAAAAGATATAAATACAGAGACAACACTAAATGTGTATCTTCTTTTGCAAGAAAACTGTCACAATATTATGTTCATTAAAAAGCTTTTGAAAACTAATAGCTCAGTGAAACACTACACTTAATGGCTTGAAATAAATATCTTGCAACAGAGCTGTTTAAGCCTCTGTGAAAACAAACCTCTGAAACAGTAGAAGCACAAACACCAACCAAACAACAGAGAACCTGTGTTCACTGAAGGCACTTGCAGGTCTTGCCACTGACTTCAGGAAGAATTAGATCAAAATAAGAGCTTTCACTACTTTTCTGTTTCCTTTTGAACTGAATCTTCCTTTATTTTCTTCCTACACCCAGCCAAAGATGGACTCCTCCTAGAGAAAAAAGTGACAAAAGTGAAGTGGTCTGTTCCCCTTAATATAAAAAAAAGTCTCTATTTAAAGTGTGTCAGCTAAAGAATATTCAGAATCCTCAGATTTTACTTTAGGATTCAGCTCAATAAGAAGACAAAATGCAGCTCCCAGCCTTGGCAAAGCACACGGTCCTTCCTGTGAGGATGGAGCTGTTGTGGTCCCCAAACACCACTGAAATCTTGAAAAAATTTGAGTTCAATGTCAGTAATACTTGAGTATCTAACTGGTACTTACTATAATAACATTTAACAAGATCAATGCATCTTTTAATATTAATTTGTTTCTTTTATTATTTAAGTTTTCTTGGCAGTTAATAGACTGTATACATACCCTGTCCAGATATGCCCCATTCTGTGAAGCTTGGTTCATACCAGCGCCTGTGGAAGAACATAATGTGCAGACAAATCATCATTTTCAGTCACATTGAATCTAATCTTAATTGCAACATTCTGAGGAGTAAATAGGTAGCATTAGAATTCAAGTAGACTTTTGTTCTCTCAAGAAAACTATTTATAGAGACAATAAAATGCAGCTTTAACTTTCTAGTGTTATTAATCTCGTAAAAAAAAAGATAAAAATTAACCCAGTTTATTCAAATTTGTTGATCCATATCTAAATGCCTGCTAGAATGATTCCATTTGCTTCTTGATTAATGAAAAATTCAGATCAATAGGAGACTTATCTCCTAGACCTGATGTTGTGCAAAACCTGCTAATTAGAAAGAAGGTATTAGAATTGATGCTTTTCACCTAAATAGGGCTTAATAGTACATTCTCAATTGAAGCTCCTGAAAAAGGAGGTACAATTACAATTACAATTAAAGACACAGTAAGTGGGAATGAGAAAGGGGTGAGTTGGTTGGTGGGTTTTTTTAAGTTGCTGGAAGTTATCTGCAAAGAAAACGCTCTCCCTCCCAAATGAAATGAGTGTCTGAAAAGGGAACAGGTCTTGTCCATAAATAGAAACTTAAGCAGCACATTGTGTATCCATAACAAACAGAAAAGCCATTATGGTAAGATGGTCAATCCACTCAGCAGATCATATTTTGAATGAAAATGAACCCCAGAATTTTGGTTGGGTTTTTTTTGCAGTAACTTGAAATATTTGAGGCAATAACTCATTGAAGATTTATCCTCTTTTTTCCTTGTCCTTTGTTCTCCTTTTTCTTGAAAGCAAGAAACAAACATCCAGGAAGATTTATTTTTTTTTTTAATTCATTGTCCTACATATGCATAGATGTGTGTGTCTTACATATATGTATCTGTCCGACATATACATTAGTAGCTGTGCACAAACACTTCTGCAATGATCTCAGATGCAGGACAAAGTATGTGGAACAGTCTCCACATGAAGAGAGATTTTAGTAGACTGGAATTTCTTAGCATAAAATATGGCAGAGAGCCAATGGAATCTCAACTGATATGAATATGAATAGCATATCATGAATACCCAGCATGTCATAATTCCAGAATTAATCAGGAACTGGTTTTAAAGCCAACCAAAGATATTCTTTTCCATATAATGCAGAATATTTTGCAAAATAATTGCAGAACATGTTGTTGAAGCACATCGTGGAATTTCTTCCCCTATTTCAGTAACATACACTGTAGGTTGCAGGGGACGTTCATTGGGTTAGAGATTTCTGTTCTGAACCAGAATTGCACTTCTTTTGTTCTCATGAAGAAAATTTTTTAGGGAATATTTTCTTGTCACATATGTGGAAATCTAATCTAGCACTTTACAAAGTGAGACACTGGCAGGAATGGGCCTATATTTTGGGATATACCGTAGTGTGCCTCCACGTGGAAAACTTCCATCAAATGCAAGCGAAGCAGCAGAATTGTTGTGGGTGAACATGTCATTTTGTAACTTGCCTGGTAACTCTTCATGTATTAGCATATTCTTTTTCCTAAAAATTCATAAGACTGCCAGGCCAGAAAGTCCAATTCCATTTGTAAGAATACATTATATTATCTTAAATTGTGCAGCAACTACAATGGCTCTAATTGAAGTTGGCTCAATGCACAGCACCAGTTTTAATTCCTGAGTCATTTTCCAGTAATGAAATAGCTGAATTCAGTGCACAATGTGAGAACATGTTCAATGGTTATGTTAAATTGTGTTACAGGAACCTTTGGGGAGCATCTAAGTTATGTGTTGTTAGTATGAAACTAACCACTATTTTCCTGTGTGAAAAAATAAATTACTATTCATAAAAGTAGTGCCTTTCACTGATCTGTGAATGTTTAGTTACATATTTCACATGTTCAGTAAAACTTCCAGATGTTTTATGTTCATATCTTTAATGTCAGATTGCAGCAAACACGTCCACCATCCTTCCTCCAAATTAATACATATAAGACCCTTAATGAAATATAAGGGGCTTTTCAAAAAAGGCTGGAAGTCTTAAAAGTATGCAATGAATTCCATTTGTGAGTTGTAAAACCTACTACCCAAAACAAACAGTGGAATGGACCTTAAACCTTGGGATCTTGAGCCAAACCAGTTGTATTAGTAATTTGGTTTTTGTAGTAAAATAAAATATTATCAGTTCATTTCCTACCTTCTCCGTTAAACTGACTGCAGGCCAACAGTCGACTTCTGAACCTTTCATTTTCTTCAAGCATTTTTGAAATCACTTTCCAGACCTTATGCCAGACTTTGGACTGAAAGATAAAATGCGAAACATATAAAAAGTTTGTATTAAAACATCTATAGGGCAGAACTCTGAATTCTACATAATGACTAAGAAGCTCAACTGTGGGGTTTTTTTGTTGAGGACTAGGAAGGAGAAGTGAAGAAGGGGTATGTATGTGGGATATACTGGAAGGATCACTTCTATTTATAAGTCAAAAGCATAAATTACTCCACAATTTTCCTCATGAGATCTCCTCCTTTCTTACCTAGAACTCTGTTTATCCAGGACTTGTGAACTGCCCTTCTACATAAGAAAAGCTTATGAAAATGTGTGTAGAGCAATTAAGCTCTCTTCAAAGTCATCCAAAATGGGGAAAAATAAGATTGTTTATTTTTCCAGGAGCAAAACCTTTCCCATGTGATCCCTCAACAGCAGCATAAATTGGGCCCCATGCTCAGATTCCAGAATGGTGTTGCTTATTTCATATCAAATCCATATTAATCTGTTTTATAGGTGTTGATAACCTTTATTTTAGGAGGCATAAAGCTCTGTCTGTAGTCGGCACATTTCAAATTTGTGCATTGAAAAGATTAAATTGGAACTGTTGATAAAGGCACTCAGGCAGAGGTGGCCTAAGAAACAGAAATGGCTGTTGAAATGCTGAAGTTTGGACTTTTGCTGGACTCCATTTGTGAAACTAATTTAAAAATAATTTCTTTCTTGTAGACATTTATAGCTAAAACATAATACATATTCCTCATTCTTTTTGAAGACTATTTAATGTACCAGCAGAGTGATATTGTAGGATGTTATTAGATGTTCCTCTGCAGTCAGTAACATTTTGCTGTTTTCAAATCCAGTATCTATGACATAACTCTATTCCAGACTAGCTGATTATTTGTACTTCACACATTACAAAATCTCATCACAAGTCACTGTTCAATAAATGTCCCCTTTAAAAGTTCAAGCATTTGTCAAACTAGCAAACAGGAACAGAAATACATTTGTGAAGCAGAAAGTAATTCCGCATTGCTACAAGGATGGTGTTAATACCTCTGATTCCTGCCTTCACTTATTTGTAACCTGGGGGACTTCTTTGTTTAAAACAAGAGGGGAAGAAGAGCTGCAGAGCTCTTTCCTGCTGGGTTTGACCCACAAGGTGTGCAGTGCCCTGGCCCCAATCCAGCAAAGCATTTCAGTACAGGCTTTAAGTCAACAGCATACTCTCATTTTTCAAGGTAAGCACACACTTAAGTGCTTTATTGAATAAGCGCCAGGATTTTAAAGCCTCCAGAGAGGGAAAATAATACCATTTTTTCTTTTCTGTAAGTATTTCAGTAACAGGCTACCAATTCCATCTTTTAATCTCCCTCATGCTCTCTCACACACAGAACAAGCAGGAAACAGTTTTCTCAAATGCCAAGGCAGTTCATTCAGCTCACACATTTTATACCTTTTTCTTCTTTCGTTTAATGGCTTTATCAACATTTCTTGAAGGGATGGGAAAGTCAAAGGTGTGAGCCTTAGCCTCAGCCTCCCGAAGATGAACTAGAAAGAGAATTTATAAAGCATTTTTTGAGTACTTACAGTAAATTCCTAAGGAAGATGTTGATCACTGGAAGTATTCAAGGCCAGATTGGGTGCAGCTCTGAGCAACCTGATCTAGAGAAAGGTGTCCCTGCCCCTGGCAGGAGGTTGGAATGAGATGATTTTTATGGTCCCTTCCAACCCAAACCATTCTGGGATTGTATGTTTCTATTAAATTTTTCACCCGTGTAAGTTTAACACCATGCTAACCTCATGCCTAAACGTCCAGCCCAACTGTGCTGGGCACATTAAATCACAGAATCACAACATGATTGAGTTTGGAAAAGACCTCTGAGATCATTAAATCCAACCTGTGACCCATCCCCACCTTGTCACCCAGACCAGAGCACCGAGTGCCACATCCAGCCCTTCCCTGAACACCTCCAGGGATGGGGACTCCACCACCTCCCTGGGCATCCCATTCCAATGCCTGACAACCCTTTCCCTGAAGAAATTCCTCCCGATGTCCACCCTGAACCTCCCCTGGCACAGCTTGAGCCGTTCCCTCTCCTCCTGTCCCTGTTCCCTGGGAGCAGAGCCCGACCCCC
>JAWWEE010000025.1:15610493-15659094 GCA_035221455.1 Xenops minutus
AACTCCCTGAGAGGAGGGGGAGCCAGGGGGGGTCGGGCTCTGCTCCCAGGGAACAGGGACAGCAGGAGAGGGAACGGGGAGATGTGCCAGGGGAGGTTCAGGGTGGACATCGGGAGGGATTCCTTCAGGGAAAGGGTTGTCAGGCACTGAAAGGGGGGTGGCGGAGGGTGGGAGGGGGTGGCGTTCAGGGAACGGCTCGGTGCCCCGGTCCGTGTGACAAGGTGTGGCTCGGCCACGGTCGCACCTGCGGTCGCGGCCGGGGTGCGGTGCGGGCCGGCCCCGCCAGGTGGCGCCCGCTCCCCGGGAACGCGCCCGGCCCGGCCCGGCCGAGCATCCCTGGATCCCTGGATTCCCGGATCCCTGGATCCCTGGATTCCTGGATTCCCGGATTCCTGGATTCCCGGATCCCCGGATTCCCGGATCCCTGGATCCCTGTATTCCTGGATCCCCGGATCCCTGGTCCCTGGATTTTTGGATTCCTGGATCCCTGGATCCCCGGATTCCCGGATCCCTGGATTCCCTGATCCCTGGATCCCCGGATCCCCGGATTCCCGGCTATGGCACACACTGCCCGCAGCAGGCATGCTGTGCGTGCGGCTGGAAACGGGGAACGACGGCTTGCACAGCCACAGTCCCACGGTTTTCCTGAGTAATTTGTTGTTTCCCCAATTATAAAAGGGCATCTCCTGCAGGCTCCAAAGGGAATGGACTAAAAAGGAGGTTGCAGATATGACACAACCACCGAGTCAGGAGCCTTGAGATCAACTGTGACCTCAAATATCAACTATGACTTCCTATATTAGGAAAAGGTTCTTCCCCCAGAGGGTGGTCGGGCTCTGAAGAGGCTCCCCAGGGCAGTGGTTACAGCCCCGAAGCTGCCAGAGCTCAAGGAGTGTTTGGACAGCACTCTCAGGGGCAGGGTGGGATTGTTGGGTGTCTGTGCAGGGCCAGGAGTTGGACTTGGATGATCCCTGTGGGTCCCTTCCAGTTTAGGATATTCTGTGATTCTACACTCTCCAGCGCCATCCCTCCCTAATCCCAAAATTCAGAAAGCTTCATTAAAAACTGATCCTGGCATACAGACTTCCCCAGGCTCATCCATCACGCAGCCCTGGCCAAGAAATCCCTGCTTTAGCTGGAATACACCTCAGTCCACACCACAAACCCCACAGTGAGTACTCACACGTGAACCTAACCAGCCCCGTGCTCATTCTGTGACTGTCTCCGCACTGTGCAGGAACACTTGCTGCTGTATCTGCCTGGGCAGGAGCTGCCTTTGCCAGCTGGCAGGCTGCTTCCTTCCTCCGGCCTCCTCAGGGCACCACGGCTGCCAAATCAGTGGTTTTCTCAGCACCTGTATTTATGGAATATGCTTCCACCCTGCTAATGCAAACACACATGCCTCATGTGGCACATTTTGTCCACTTTTCCCAAAAGCACATTGCCAGGACTTTGATCTCAAATGCACATTCAGTGCAGACCCCTTTTAGGATCTGTTGCTACTTAGAAAAATCAATGTCACCTAAAATCTATCTGCAGATCTGTCAAAGTTCAGCTATTTTAGCTGCACACTGCTCTTCACCCACCTTTCCACACGTGTGAATTGACTACCAGCTGACCACTGTCTCTGTATTTATCACTGAACAAACATCTCAGCTTTTCACCACAGCTGCAACTGTCTAGTTAAAAATAGCCCAGATTCCAGCTTTCAGCCTGCACCTCATCGAGTTTGTTTTGTATTCCAGTGTCAGCCCCTCCAGCTCAGAACTTGTGTTGGTTCCTGAATTCCATTGTTTCAGTTTTACTTTGGCCAAGTATGTGTCTTCATCTGTGAACCCTGACAAAAGTTTTAAAATGAGGCAGGTTTTGGTGGTAGCAAACCTATAGCTAATGCCAAGAAGGAAGGAGCTGATGGAATATTGCTGCGTACACAGTGATCCCCTGAAAAACCCCACCCGTCTGCTGCTCTTGGAGATTTGTTTTGCTCTGAGCAATTTTTGCAGTGACATTAAACAAAGTACTCACATGATTCAATATAATCCCAAACTCATGGAATGTTTTGGGTTGGAAGGGACTCACCCTGTTCCAATCCCCCACCATGGGCAGGGAAACCTTCCACTAGACCAGATTGCTTTGAGTCTCATCCAACCTGGCCTCGGACACTTCCAGGGGTGGGGCATCCGCAGCCTCTCTGGGAAGCCTGTCCCAGGGCCTCACCACCCTCACAGGAAAGAATTTATTCCATACATTTAACCTGAATTTACCCTAAAATTCAACACAACTCAGGCAAGGCCAATTCCTCACTAACTGTTAGTTTATCTTGATCAACTGCAAACAGTGAATACATCTGAAATAGGAATCTAGCACTGTGAACTGGGATTCTCATGTGAACAGTGTGCTAATTCTGACAACAGCTACACTCAAACCTTGTTAATTATAGCCTCTGCAGTAACACAAACAATTACTCTATCACCTTCATTTTCACTGAATATTTAATAAGAGTCGCTGTCATGAGGTATTTCATTAGAATGTGGTTACTCTACAGAAGACACTGGGGGCCATTTATTAGTGTAACCAGGATTCATTATAAAAACAAGTCACCACTTCTGGTAAGTTGAAGCAATGCACTGGCCCTCAGCTTCTGCTTACTTGTAAAATTTCATAACTTACCCCAGCTCTCAGTTAATTGTGTGAGCAATAACTGGGCAGCAGAGAGAGAAAATGGCCAACTGCCCTTGGAATGCACCTGGATTTCACAGCAATGAACCTGCACATCTCTGACTGCTCTACAAACCATACACATGGGAATCACTTCCTCCACACCACTCATAAGGAGTGGCCTATTTTCTCATGGCTTCATGCTGTGCATAAAATTATTTAGGAGACTAAAAACTAAGTGTGTTAAATAAAAGCCTGAGCCTCCCCTTGAGAGATTTCCAAATCACTGAGAAGATCCATAGGCTTTATCATCAAAACCCAAGCCAATGATATCAAGACCCTTGGCTTAGAACTTTGTGTTATAGTATTTAAACAGAGACTGCCAATTGGAAATGCCAATTGGAACTCAAAAAGACAAGCCAAGCCCTGAAATAACATCAGAATTAAACAGCCTGATTTCCAGGAAATGCTTGTAGTCAAGTGCATAAAGCAAAAGGCAGGAAAGTATTTCAGTTGCTCTAATTTCATTTTTCCACATAAATGTGCAAGTTATTGGTATTTAGCAATGACATCCTTTGTTTCCAAATCAGAGGCAAGAAAACTTTACCAAATTTTAGGTTGCAGAGTCTATGAAATTAAATATTAAATGTTACTCTGGCTATTCTGTGGACTGTGCAGTCAGACCCTGTGTGAACACACATCTGAGGAAGTTCAGTGACAATTTGGATTCGAAGACCTCGGAGGTCTTTTCCAACCTCACTGATTCTGTGATTCTCAGCAGTAAGGCCACTCTGCGATAGCACTGGGGCCTTCACAGAACTCAGGTACTGAGCATTCCCTCTCTCCCTACCTGCAGAGACATCAGGATGCAGCCAGAAAAAGAACTGAGCAGGGCTCCTGTCTCCACAGATTGCTCACTCTACAGAGAAAATTGAAGCAGTCACCATTTTGTTCTGCCATCACATTCCTCCAAAGACACCCCTCTGTAAAAGCAACGCTCGAGCAAATTTTCTTGCCGCTGACTGAAGAGCTGAGTTGATTTTGCCAGTGTGTACAGAGCAACATCTGCCTGTGCACAGCTGGCCCCTTGAAGCAAAGCTGGGGGCTAGTGCCTGATGCTTATGATAATTCCTCAAAAACCTAAGAAATTGCATTTAACTCACTGACAAACTCAAGCACTTGCCATGAGCATATTCCAACCCAAACCAGCACTGGGCACGAGCTTAAAGCCACAAGCGCTGTCTTGCAAAGTGACACTTGGCTAAATTGACAACTTAATGCATAGCAAGGCCTTAGCAATCCCTGAGCAAACTGATCCAGGTCCATGAGTCAGCAGCACTGTCAGATGGTGATTTACAGTGAGCAAACATTTTTTTCAAGCCTAGGCTTAGAGAAGGCTGGCAGAGACTTTTTTTTTTCCTTTCAATGAATTGCCCTACCAGTGCATTGCTACCCTTTCACAGATTTCAGATCTGGGCTAAGTTACTAGGGCACACACTGTGTGTCCACTGCATCTACCCCATCACTCTGCCATTTAAAAACAATGTTCTTCAGTCCCATGAAAAGCAAAGCAATTCAACCTGCTACAGTTTTGGAATAAAAAAACCTCATCTCATAGATGAGAGCAATAAAACCAAGTCCATTTTAAACATTAAGAATAATGCAAACCCAAAAATGTGTCCTCAGAATTACCCTTTACCTGCACTGTGTTCAGAGGATTTAATCTCAGCCTTCATGACTCACCAAAAATAAATTTCAGGAAGCACAATCAAACACAGACTTTATATATTTATATATTTCATACATATCAAGAGGACTGAGAACTTTTGACCAGCACATTTTGTGAAGCAACATTAACAGAACATGCTCTCTCAAGCTCCGTAAACCAGGTGACTGAGAAAGCTTCCCTTGGTTATAGATATATTCAAATAAATCAACATTTCGTATCAAATTGTCTCTCTGACAAACCCTACAAGAAGTCAGGAAATTATAGTTCCTGTGTCATGAAACAGGTGATATCTGATGGCATCAATCAGAGCATCAGGATTCAGGAAGACTTTCAGTGATGTATTCAGAGCACTGATTCACCCCCTTCAATTTCTATGCCTGCACAGACAGCTGTGAGTATATTCTTATCCCACAGGCTGTTTTTCATACTGACAGACTGAATCAGCTTATTTTACACAGAGGAAGAGATGTCAGTGTTTTTCCTCATCTATCCTTTCTGAGGCTATTACTTGTCCTAGATTTCCTGTAGGCAGGCACTGTGCATTTTGGGCTGGGACTGAGTGAATCAACAGCAGCTGGAGAATGGGGACCAGCAGTAGAAACTGTCCAACAACAACCTGACAGCCCAGATATTGTCTGGGAGATACAGCTCAGCCTTTAAATCAGCACGAGATGGGTGGTACCCACCTCCACCCAAACCGAGTTCCTTCACCGGTGTGGAATGTGGGAGCTCCTTTAGTGCAAGGGGCAGCCCAGGGAGCTGCTGGAGACTGTGCTCCAGGCAGTTCCTGCTGAAAGAAAAGAGATGAGATTCATGGACTGTAGAAATTCTGGAATTCCACCCAGGCCAACCTCCATCTTCTGGAGTCTGCCTGCAGCATTTATTTATAGCTTCAGGACACACTGCAACCCAAAAGGGATTTGTTACATCATCTGTCCCAGAAAGTAACTTCCCAGCAGTTCAGAATCAGCAAAGCCCACCACTTCCAACAGTGATTATTTGGATTTTTGAATGCTCCAGAGCTTTGCCATTTCACCTTAGTGAGCTGAATGTTTTAGATTCTGCCTATATAAGAAAAGTTCCTTTATTAAACATTTATTTATTAAACAAAGTATTCTGCAATCTTCAGAAGAGGAAAATTTTAGACTGAAGATGCACATCCCCAACTGTGAATCAGATGCTGGATCCTGATAAACACCTCTAAGTTTACAGCACTTTGAATTGAAATCAGCCAGGGAGTGCCTTGTTTGTGAAGGACATTCCACCACCATGGCTTAATCCCTCCATATTCCAGGACCACATTTCAATACTATCATACTTTTTAAAAAACATCAGATAAACCTCTGATAAGCACACGTGTAAAAGACCATTTGCACTTGAAAACAATGTCAAGAATTTGCTAACACATCGGAGGCTGAACTATGACTACTTCCTAACAATCCCGAGGAAGAGAACTGAGGGCTAACTCTTTCCAGCCAAGTCACACTGGTCCATGCTGTCTGGTGCTGCTCGGCGGGCACAAAGGGCAGCACTGAGGAATTCCTGACTCACCGGGCATCTCCAGCCTCTCTATTTCTCATCCAAAGCATCCCAGCTTTTCTGTTTAAAGTCAGTTGAAGGGATTGGAAGCATCCGCACTGTCACCAGTGAAACTTTTCATTCTGCTTAAAAACTAATTTCTAAAGGCATTAGTTACTAAGTGGGAATCCTCTGAAGCCAATGCCAAGTGAAGCAATCAGCAGCTGGCAGAACTAATCTCATCAGAGCTCCAAGATCTGCATTTCCTGGAGCACCCACACAAAAGAATGATCCTCACCATCTACTTAACATTTACACCACCATTCCTTCGGTGATGGCACGAGATTAGCGGCAAAACTCTTGAATTCTTTAAGCAGGGCTCCTGCTGAATAGTCCTTGAAGAGCAGACACACAAGGTTGTGTAACACTTCACAGGACTTTTTAGATATTTGAAGTTCAGATATTTTAAAGGCTGAAACTACCAAGCTCTTTAAAACGCCAGATGTCTTCCTTCTGTTACTATCAGATCACAATCATGAGACAATTAAAAAAGAATCCTTGTCTGTCCATGCCTTCCTGGGCTCTGCCCTGGCCCCAGTCTGGTTATCTGCTTGTCCCAGCTGCACCGTGGTTTCTGACTGACAACCTAAAGAGAATTAGGATTGTTCAGCCTGGACAAGAGAAGGGTTCAGGGTGACCTAATTGTTGCCTTTCAGTACCTGAGGGGAGCTGACAAGGAAAATTGAGACTATTTACAAGGGCCTGGAGTGACAGGACAAGGGGGAATGACTTCAAACTGACAGAGAGTAGGGTTAGATTAGATATTGGGAGCAAATTCCTCCCTGTGAGGGTGGTGAGGCCCTGGCACAGGCTGCCCAGAGAAGCTGTGGCTGCTCCATCCCTGGGAGTGTCCAAGGACAGGTTGGACAGGGCTTGGAGCAACCTGGGTTAGTGGAAGGTGTCCCTGCCCATGGCAGGGGGTTGGCACAAGATGAGCTTTAAGGTCCCCTGTAACCCAAACCATTCTGGGATTACCTGTGCCTCAGTGGTTCTCACATCCCCTGCCCAGTTATCTGGATTTCATGGCTGTGTTCTGGGTTTCCTCCTTGTCCCTCTGAAGGAGCTGCAGAGAACACTGAGCACAAACAAGTGATCCAACCACAATTCCTTGGCCAGGTTGTGCAAAGAATAGAAAAGGCAGTGCTGGAACTGCTGAAAGGTTTTTCCAAAGTTTCTTGAGGTTTCTACCAAACACTCAACAAGCACCAAATTCACAAAATTAAATACTTGTCATTCAACACCTGGACCAAAGCAGTGAAGTTCTCACAGCCTCATTCAGCAGGGAGAAGCTCTACAGCCCTCCAGACACGGCCCTTCCCTTCCCAGCGTGCAGCCCTGCCCATGGATTCGGCACTGACTGGATGCAGCGTGCAGGGCTCTCTGCATCTCTGACCCTCCTTCCCCTCCCCAAGGACACCTCACTGCACTCTGTGAGCAGAACAGGCCGGGGGAACTTTCCCCGAAAGCCCCTCTCACCTCACACAGCCAGACATGCACCATAACCCTTGTCAAAAATCACCTCCCAAAGGCCCACGAGCTTCTGCCAAAAAGGAACACATTTCTACAGGAAGCTCAAAATAGGACGGTTAAGGAGAAACATTGAGTTAAAAGTTTTATTCATTCAACATCTCACATTACAAATATTTAAAAATTATATGCATACTGGTATAAATAGTCATTTGCAAACTATTTAATAACATTAATTTTCACTAGCACTTCAACAAATGAACTCTTTAAAAAAAGTAACTTGTGTTATATAACTTAGAGTAGAACATACAAAAATATGAACTTAAACGTGAAAATGACTTTAATAAAAAATGAATTACCCTTATTTAAAATGCTATAATAAATACTACAACCTCCCCATACACAGTAAAAACTATATGGAAATTCAGCCAAGTAGTACAATTAACTGACATACTTAAATAACTTTTCCTTCTGATAATATGAGCAATACATTGGGGGAAAAACATATTAGGGATTAGTAAAAACTAGACACCCACTTGCTAAAAGTTTCACTTCCAAAAAATATAACAAAAAAATCTGATGAAAATTATAAAAACTAATTATACTTTAAAATTTAAAAATATAAAAAATAAAACAGTTGAATACAATATTGTCCCAATTCTTACAATGCTATCACAGTAGCTTTAAAATAAGATAATAAAATAAAGCAAATGACCAAAACCTTTTATTCCATTTTTTTTTAAAAATAATCTCAAATTTACATTAGTAGAAAGATTGATTTCTGATTCTTTTCTTTAGAAACACCAGCAAGAAAGAGGATTTACTAGAACAGTAGAAAATGACATTTTTAAATGTCTGCAATTAAAAACAAAGAATTACACTGCAAAGATCTTCCAGAAGTCTGAAATAGGTATTGCACATAACTTGAAGTTAACTTGCCACAATTCATCACATTCAAGTTTTAAATCACCTTTGAACAGAAGGTTTTAACTCTTCAAAAACACAAGGGGTGAATTATCAAGTCTTTCCAACAGCATCCTTATAAAACGCTAAATTCAGTCACTGCAAGGTTGAAATTTGCATTCTGCAGAGGTCTGTGTATGGAGAAGTAGAGACTATACCAAAAAGCACGGGGCAGTGGGGTTCCTTTACATATAAAATAATCAGAAACACTTTATTTTACATTGCAAAAATAACCATGTAATTACTCTGTAACTACACTGGAAATGCCTGGGCGGTGCCAGGCCAGGGCGATCCGACTCCACACTCCCTGACCCCACTGCTCAGCGAAGGGATACCCCACGACTGGTACCTAATTACATGTTAATTACGTCTGGAGCTACATGGTAACCCCAAAACTACAAACCCCATGGAATCAGAAGGACATATCATCACTATTGAAGCACAGAGTAATGTATATAATTGTTTATGCCCTGTAAATCGAAGTGTAACCAAAGGATCTGTAAACACGCTTGTCACACAATCACAAGTGAATATTAGTAGAATAACAATTTCTTACATTAGTCATGCATACTAACATTACATGCCTGCCACCCAGCAGGCTCTCTTTTATTCTTTAAATATAATTTAAAAGAGCAGACACATTTCTGCATCAAACACCTAACATCGATTCTTTATTAATAATAAAAATGGCTAAACATTCACCAAAAACGTCTGCATTTGTGTATAATTTTTAAAAACTCAGTAAGAAGCGGTAGACAATTTTGATGGTTCTTGACTTTTAAATTTCTACACTATATTTATGCATTTAAATTTCATGGGTCTAAAGACAAGTGTCATTTGTCACTTTCATGCTTTTCTTCTTTAATTCTCAACTTTACATATACTATTTCTTAAATTATATGTACACCAAATACCTGGTGCTGGGCTAAGATGTTTAAGCAACATGCTTTCTTTTCTCTGCAGATTCTAAAATAGCATTGCCAGTGCACAACATCCATAATTCAAAATGTATGCAGAGCACTGAAATGTATAAAAAGCAGAATATAAGAAAATAAAATTTATTAAAATTATTTATATTAAAAAATGAAGTATATGAAGATCTCTCAGTAATAAAAGTACAAAAAGCTACTCTTTGCAATATGAAAAATTGAGGTATTGCATAAAGAGATATCCCGTCAGTGAAAAGTGTGCCTAAAAATGCTCACTGTTGGAAAAACAAGATATACAAAAGTAGTGCATAACAAATATACATTATGTGCATGACAAAATAAGTTAGCTACAAAAACACTGTACCGAAATTCAGCAGGTCATGTACAAAGGGAAAAATTATTATTCAAAGCTAGTTCTCAAACAGTGTTATTTCTTGTAATGGAAACCCACCTCACCTGTTTGCTGGGTAGGATCGGCACAATAGCACACCCCAAGCCACCTACAAGCATTAAAAAAATTAAAGGAACATTCCAACTATAATTATGTACTTCAGAGAAAAAAAAGTCCCTGACAATCTACACAAGAGCACTCTGCATTTGCATTACTGTTGTCAATATTTTCAGGGATTTCAGTAAAAGCAGCTCCCTTGCTATACTTGACTAATAGACAGCAAATGTCTCCATTTTGACCTTTGGAACTTGGTAAGGTATAAGTTCATTAAAGCCTGTATTGAAAATAAAAACTGCTTCTCATATTCGGGGCCGGGGGAATGGGATGAGGGGGGCCAACGAGGGCTTTCAATGGAGCAGATGTTTTCCAAGCAGTGCTGAGGCAAGTCTTTGGTTTGGGAGACTCCGGGATGGTCCCAGGCCACTCAGAAGATTGCCAATAAACCAGTTTATTTGCACACTGCTACATCATCATTTGAGAAGTTGGCCAGGGCATTAGTTCAAAGGTAATAAAAATAATTTTCAGAACTACTCCTTCATTTGACTATTTCAAACTAACCCCCTGCACAGTTCACATGGACTGGGTTAATGCTTCTCAAGGTAGAACTCAGTTACAATAAAGCCAGCATTAACTTCGCGATGTTGGCACTTCAAATACCTGCGTGTCTTTGTCTCCCCATAATTAGTTCTGAGCAGGAGGAATCTTAGTTGGGATCTTTCTACAGGAAGAGTAGGAAAGGCATGTGCACCATTCCATGCACAAATTCAGAAAATAGTGCAAAACAAGATTTGAAACTCCTTCAGTTCATGCCTTTCTGTCACAGATAAATTTGAGGGAATTTTAAACTAACTTTACATGGGAAACCAATAACCAGCCAATTTGAGTTTGTGTGCCACAACAGAATATCAAAACTTCAGTAAAAATCAGTGATATCCTTGAGGTATCTTTAGGTTTTCTACTTTTTCACGTCAAAATGGAGAGCAAAAGCTGGCCCCTGATGAACGTTAGTATATTAGGATATAGAGTTATATATAGCCATCAAAAATAAAATCTATATATTTATCCTTCAGGAGAGGAAATGCCAGTTCACTAGTTGTCATTACTCTAGCTTTGGTAGGATATCTAGGGCTGTAACCAGACAATTGAGTTCTCTTAAAAGAAAAAAAAGTGCACTCCCCCCTCAGTAGTAACTTTACTCAACTTTTACATTCAGGAATTCTTAAAATGTAATCATTTTGATGAAAATATAGTAAGCTCTGCCTATCTCATTAGTAATTTGGATGTGGGTGGTAGCCAGAGGCACGGTCAGATACACATAGAGCTAAAATTTCAGCCTCAAAACCCCTAATAGATTTAAAAAAAAAAAAAAAAAATCATTATTATAGTGCTGCTTCAACTTTGCTCATGCATTTTTGTTGCTTTAAACATGCTCTTTCGTGTTGGTAGGTAATTTCTAACATCATCTGTTGCTGGAAAAATCCAAAGTCCAAACAAAAAAGAGAGGCAAAAACAGGCTTCCCTGGGGGAAAAGTGTCAGAACAGACTGATAGTGTTATTGTTACACGGTTATTTAATAAAAGCACTATTATGTTCTTTATTAACAATAATTTAATTAAAAAACCAAAATACTCTATTGTTTCAATTCTCTTTTCTTAATATTTTTCTCTCCTCTAAGAAAATGTTGCAGGAAATTAAGTCTTCTCTCGGTAGTAAAGACAAGAGAATGCAACTCACTTGCAACATGTTATCGATACGAAAAGGAGTTCCCAATACAGTTTTCAATGACAAGATTCTATAAAATACCCATATTATAGGTCATTCTTTCATTATACTATTGTTAAATTACAGACTACTACAAAAGGACATGCTGTGTGAGTAAGAGACGGGGCGGGGAGGGCTGGGGGCAATCGGGAGAACAGAAGAGTGCACTTAATTGGAGGCCTGCAAATGAGCACTGCAGTGATCCTTTAGTTCCAGCGGAATGAAATATGTCTTGGGCGATCTCCTCCCTCCTTCACCAGGGGCTTGTGGAATTCCCTGCCAGCGCGTGAATGGATAGCAGCCCAGCAATATTCACAGTAATACTGCAGACAGGTAACGTTAGCACAGAAAAATGGAGCGAATTTCCCACCGCAACGGGCCCCCTGACATTCATCACAAAGCTGATCATCCAAGACATATGGCTTAACTTCCACCTGCGTTCAGAAAATGAGAAGAAAGTTTACAGTTCTTAATTACAATGCAGATAATGACAATTCCACACCACCTACTCTCTGTGTTGTAGCAGGATGGCCATCACAGTTCCGCCACAGGGAGTATTACAGTCAAGAATTTTCCCCCTCATTACATGTGCTCATGGCTGTTGAACACCCAAAACTCCAGACACTTCACATAAGAACAGTTCTTCTTCCACTCCTTGATACTTAAAAAGTACCCAGAAACCAATGCTGACCATCAGTATCACACACGCTGATTTACAGAAAGGCCCAATCAACCTATTGCTGTTACACAGACTGCCATCAAAACCCTGGAGAATCCTGGGGGGTTATTTTTAAGCATGGTGATGCCCAATTAAGCTCCTTCCCATTCAGGCAGGAATGAAAACTCTTTATACAACACTGTAACTGCAGATTAAATAGGCATGTGGTCTGCAAATTTCAATGTCTGAATTCCCAACATTTAAAAAAAAATAAATAATTCATTATCTAAACAAACAGTCCATTTCCAAACTCTTTTTCCATGACTTAGTCCTCTCAGCAAAAGGAAATCCACCTGATCTTGTTGGGATCAAATGAGAAGCTTAAGAGGGCACTGATGCCTGCCTACGCTGTTGGCATTAAGGGCCAGGTGATGGGCAGTAATTCAGCGCAGCAGAAATAAATGTAGGTACAACTTTCTGCTCTACAAGTGTTTGTGACCCTTCTCTGAAGCCCATTTGATTAGGTGCATTCACAAACATTTTCAAACATCCAGACTGGGACTGGTATCTCTACTGCTATCTCTGCATCTGCTCTAGGGCTGCTGCTCTCTGCACCTCAGGAGCCTCAGACATACCCCTCAGTCAAATAAGGACATTCACAAGTTTCTGTGTTTTTAAACTTACCCAATTTTATCACAGTCCAGACAGAGCACTGTAGTAGTTTGATGTCATTTGTGCTTACAGGACATATAAGGTACTCAGAGACAGCACAGCAGCTGTTTTAATGACCTCAGTTTTTCTCTTCTTCCAGTGCTTAAGTTGCATTTCCCAAAACCCCTCCATGCCAGCTCAGGAGAGGGAACGTGTAGAAGAGCAAAAGCAGACAAATATTTCTAACACCACACTCTCCATGCCTTAATCTGCTGTGTAGTGTGAGGTTGGGGATTTATTGAGGACTGTAAGCTTCTCCAAGTGCTAAAGGGACAAAAATCCTACACAGGCCTCTTTCATGTGGCAATTCTGCTCTGTTTTCTCTATTCAGCCATGTTCAGAGGCCACACTACAGCACAGGTGTCCTCAGCACATTTATTCAGAGTGTGACAGGGGCTGCAACTGCTCCCTGAGCCGGGTGCAGTGAGGTTTCCCAGCTCCAGAGAAAAAGCTTCAATTCCAGCAGCTCCATCAGGCCCACTCGCAGCAGTGCAGGCCACTGAACATTTCATTTGCATTATCTCTTTGAGGGCACACCCTTTAGCAGCACCTCCTTGCCTAATTTTACAGGAAATCCCTTCCTGTTACTAATTTTGTTTTTATTTTTACAGAAAAACATTATTAGAAAATTATTAATAAATAGTACCTTATTAATAAAAAGTAACATTGCCACTCTTGTACTTTTACCTCTCTCATGCACCCAGTCCCTCCTATAATGAATCCTCTGGGCACTTATCTCGGCACATTTATTCTGCATTACACAAAAAATGAGGAAATGAGGCTAGTGGGAAGAGAGAAGGAAGGGGAAATAGATTGCAAAATCTTTGCTAGGGTTCACAAGTACTTACTTAAATTTGTAGTCCCACCAGCTTCAATGGACCTATTCACCCAAGTGTCTGCTTATGCAAGCACAAGTTGTACAAGGGCGGCCCAAATTATTTGTTCAGAGCTGTACAGAACTTATTTCAGTGCCAAGATTAGCACAAAGACATTCCAATTCACAGGCCCACAGTCAAATTGTTGTTACAAGTCTTCTACCCAAGCTTTATAGCCAAAGCAGCAGTGAAATGATAAATGAGCTAATCAGCCAAGTTTAGAGGGTTTCCGCTGTATTAACTATAAAATTAAGATCAGTAGTGACAGTCATGTAGGAAAAATTCAGAGACAAAGGACAAATTAGACAGAACAGGAGCATGTGAGCATCTGAGCTTCTCAAAATTGTGGCCTGAAGATCACTGTAACTGGCAGATACGTTTTAAAGAGATGAAGAGGGCAAGAAGCAAACTGCAGATCCATTAGGGATATTCCTCTAATTTAAAATAATAAGGAATAAAATAAGAGAGGAATAAAATAACTAAACACAGCCTTTACACAAGCTGTGGGGGATGACCATGAGGCTGCAATGCACACTAACAAGTTTAAAAGGCATTACCATGATGGTCTTGGACACCCAGCACACACTGTGTACTACTGGGGTGGTTCTTCCCTTCTCCCAAAAGATGCAGAGCAGGAGTAAGGACTGCTCCATCCTTGGCAGATACCTCACTCCCTGCATTACACAAACACTACAAATACTTGCAGTGGGAGCATATGACGAGTGCAATATTCTTATAAAAGGGCAAGGCAGCTGACATGCTTCCCACTGTGCTCAGCAATTCGAGAAAGTCTGTTTCACAGTTGCCTCCCACGTTCCAGAACCACCAGCTCTGTACCACTTCATCCGTGCTGTATCTAAGTGGCACGATCCAGCCCTAAATATGCAATTAATCTGAAATAGCATTTACTGCCTTCACAATGACACACATTTGCAAGGAAGAGCATTTCTAGAGGAAGCAGTGAACGAGGAGTGCAGCCCTTACCCGTTTATCAATCTCTCCGTGCTGCAGCTGAACAAAGCGAGCGCTGATAGCAGCAATGTAACTCTGTTGATTAGAAAATGCAACCCGCCCAGCTCCTTTGGGGTACTTCAGCTCGGGGTCTGTGTCGATTCCAGCATAGCACACCCCTCCGTACAGCCGGTCCATGATCATCGCCAGCTCCACTAAACCACAAAGGAAAACCAAATGGTGCTGCAGAAATGGCAGGCTTTTTTCTAAAAGCATCAAATCAATTAATCCAGTTGTGCTCATGTCCCCCACTTAATTTTCCCTTGCTGAAATACTCCGTTTCCCCCACTGCTCCCCAAGTGAGGCTGCACATCCAACATGCCCAGTGGAACACGCAGTGTACCTGCTCGTAAAGGCCGAGGAACACCACCAACAAAAATGGTTTTTCTTGGGTCAAGAGGCTGTGAACCATCCATAACAAAATCACTATCACTAAGGTTCCAAGGCCGGATCTGAACCTATGGACAAAAAGCCTTTTTTTTTTAACCATTCACAATTCAAAGTATCTCAGTAATATATATTAAAACAGTGTCCTACAAAGACAAAAATTTCTTAAACAGCTGTACTTCGTAAACTCAGTTTCTACTTGTTCGGCAATCATTTCTCAAAATGAAATGGTAATAAACTCTCTTAAGACAGACCATTTGACCATACCAAATTTCATCACTTCCTTGTTACCCAAATTTCTGGGAAGAAAAAGTCACCCTCTACTTACACATTTACTTAATCATGACTGAACTGCTCTGTACAACCCCTCCCCGGTGCTCACAGATCTGTCCTGCTCATGCTGTCCCAGACAAATGTGAGCACCAGACCAGCCTTATCTCCATGCAACAGGCTCCAGAGTTGCCTGTTTATTTACTGGGCTGCTCTATATTTGCCTGCAGCTGGCCAAATTTGAAAGACAAGAATATAGCAGAATTCTCTCCAACTATTAACAGACTTGCATCAGCCCCCAAACCATTTGTACTAATAATTTATAATCCAATGCTACGCCGTGTTTTTTAGGATTTGTCTCTGTCAAAACATGTTACCTACAACACTCAGACATTATGAATTCTACATTTTCATCAAGCATAAAATACTTATCTGGAAATATATCTTTTTCTAACAAAATTACACATTGTAACTAGACTAAAAAAATTCATGTCTAGTTCAAAAATCAGTAAGTTGCTCTCTTCTCTTTGAAAACTTAATTTGACAACTTAAATTTAAACACTAATATTCTGAAGACAGAAAAAATGCATCTGAAGACACCAATTTTTGGTCATCACACAAGAATTGTGCAGGCCCTGACAATTCCACCTACCGGTTTGTCTTTGATAGTGGGGCTGGAAACACAAAGATAGAGCTTCCCATCTTCTTCAATGCATGCATCAATCAGTGCCTGCACGGAGCTTTCATCTTGGAACAGCAAAAATGCATATCCTACCAAAGGGAAAACAGCCACATGACTGCTTTTGCCTATTTGCCTATAGGATAATACTTTAACCCAGAATTATGCTTGACACCATGTCCTCACACAGTGAGGGACAAGCTTTATAAGGTGCTCTCACACATTTTCAACCCTCTGGTTGATAATATAAGGCACAAATCCTTTCCAGCTTCTGTAGAAGCCAGTTAGTCCCTTTAAAGGGTTATTATTATAAAAATTAAGAACAGGGGAGAAAAAGGAAAATGGAATAAACTAAGAACAGGAAGTTAAGGAAGAGTTCTTTCAGTTAATAATAATTGCAAAGCCACATTCTAAACTTCACCAGTTTATAACAATCCCAAGGACTGAGATTTTTTTTCCCCCTAAACATTGTGTCATTGTAAAAATCATCTTGTCTAAAATGGAATCTTACAAAGAAAAAATATTCTAAAATGCTCATAACATTATTGGTTTTCAGATACTTACCTTTAGGAGGAAAATAAGATTTGCTCTCTGCCTTGTGTGGCCAGTCTACAATCAAAGGTCCAAAGCGGCGAAAACTAGCAGTGATCTCATCTGTATTAGGAGAGAGGAAAAGGCATGAATTTAAATTAAAATAAATTGAAGGGAAGACATTTGAAGAACAGTGATTTCAGGTAGCTTCATGTTATAAACAAACACTCTGTGACCCTCAAGGTTCAGCAGCTCAGAGAAATGCTCAGTAGTTGATGAGGAATCTTTATGACAAGGCAGCATACTCATTATAAAACAAACAGACCAAAGATCAAGCTTTTTGTTCTACTTTTAATTATAAATAAAAGTTCATAACCCACTAATTCACAGGAATGGAGTCACTGTATCTATACAGTTATAACAATCTCACTTCAACTATTCTCCCACAGAGTTTAGAGACAATTTGCTGACTTGCCTGTAAGCAATCAGCTCTGTCAATATGATTGCAGGAAGACTGGAAACAAATGAAGGGACTGTCCCAATACCCACCCATGCCTGTTCCCATCACATGCCCAAGCCACACATGCACACACCATCTGAGCCTGGCCTCAAATTATAGTGAACCTGGAGGACACTTGTGGAATTTTATAGGTGAGATGGCAAGAACATATTACTAGATCAAGGGGTAATTCTTGTATCCCTTTCAATTCAGTCCTTGACCTTAAATTACTGGTAGAAATTTCCACATGCTAGTTCCTCAGAAGTCTTCTAGTTGGGATTTTGTTCTTGAAACTGAGTGATTAGTCCCTTCTCTACATACACAGCTGAACCATCACTAGTAAAATTCTTTGGAAAAGAACTTTTATTTCAGAAATCGAAACAAAAAGAACAAACTTCACATTGCTGGAGCATCACTGAAACTGGCAACTGCTCAGCTCTACTCTGCTTCTGTGTTCAGGGCTTTCTGTACCAGCACTATGGGGGTTCCTCATACACAATTTAAGGGATTTTCACCATCATATTTGGTTAGGAAACTGAAAAGGTGTTGTCAATTAGGTCTTTTTCAGTTTGTTTACACCGTTTGATGACATTGCTAATAAAACAGCAACTGACAAGCTTCTCTGTGCCCTTCAGATCCTCAGGAACACCTCCAGCAATGATCGTGTGTCAGGGTTACACCCAGATCAAGATATAAACCGAGAACAATACCTGCACTGCTTATCTATTTTTAAAACAAATCTCAGTTCAGAACAGCACTTAACCCAAATGTAATGTTAAACCACATACATGAAATAGTTTCTAGAAACAGGATCAGAAAAATTCTCAAAAATTCTGCTGTGGTGTAGATTTTAAATTGGATGCTCCTTATTCTAACTCACACTTGTGCTTTTAACAGGATGAGCCCTGACAGAAGCAACTCAGAAATTCAAGCAACTTTCCCCATACAGGAAGATCCTGTTCTTCAATAATTGGGGTCCAGAGACCAAAATACTCACCTGCTGCTCTGCTTTTAAACCCACAAAGGTGACAAAGTTAAGAAACAAACAAAGCCCAAACAACAACAGAGACTACAAGGTCATTTTTCCTCTTGTAAACACCATGTTATATTTGACCCTTTAATAATAAAGTAGCTTTAATGTTTGACATGAAATTCAGGTTGCCATGTCACAGCAGTGCACACTGTCATGCATTATAAGGTCTCTCTGACATAATTAAACAATTCTGTGATTAAGAAAAAGCAACTTTTCAGATTTATTGCTGCATTTCTTTTAACCACAATCCCAGCACGCTCATCCATACAGAACACAGAGTTCTGGTGAAGCTTTACAACATGTGTGAATGATTTATTTTATTTTTTTATAACTGTATTGTTCTGCCACCTGTGTCTGCCTGATGGACCCATCACAAATTCCTGGTGCCTCACTGGATGCCCCTGCAGAGATTCATTCCTTCTGGGTTCTCACCATGCATTTGAAGCTACCACAGGACCCAATCACTGCTGGAAACGACTTCAACAGCTACACATGAGCAACCAAATACAGAGTTAGGACTTACTACTCCACACAAACTTTATAAAACCCCAAGCAATACTTTTCCTTCTACTGGCTTCTGGGGTCTGTAAAGTGACTGCAACAGATTTATGGGTTTCAAGTGGTGATATTTGCTTGTTTATTTTCGCACCTTTATGCTTTTCATACTGCTGAAGTCAGGTGAACGTGTGGTAAGGTATGGTTTTGTTCTTCAATGGCAGAAACACACTACAGTCTAAACTAACCCTAATTATCTCATGTTTGACATGGACTGCAGGTGGTAAATGCAAAGATCCATTTCAGTATCAAAGAGCGTGGAAACCAATCATTCCTCGAGCTAACAGACAAGAAATTTCACACCGCACTTTTGTCATTAAGGCAGAAGCAGCTCTTCTGGGTGAGATTTTTTGGGTGTACCTTCATCAATATCCGGTGGCAGTCCCCCGACAAAGACTTTTCGGGAATATCGCTCCACACGCTCCCCGTTCTGGTGGGAGAAGCAGTGAGGTGATCCTAAACCACTGTGCAGAGTCTGATCCCCACGTCCATCATCCAAGAAGCCATCTTCCATTGGAAACAGCGAAGACTGACCTGAAGAGGGGGTTAAAAAAAACAGGAAAAAACCATACTAGCAGAACAAAGCACACACTGTTTAAATAATTGGAAAAAATGCACCAGTTGCTGCATCAGCAGAACTGTGAGCAATCTGCCCTCTGAATGAGCAGTTATGCTCTCAGTTTCATATGACCCTTTTAGTTTTCAGTATCATTCAGCAGCTATGCATTATTTCCTACCTCCTTAATAAATGCACTGCAGCCAATATACAGATTTGAAACAAAGCAATATTTCTAATGGATGCTCAAGTTGGCCATTTCCATAATATTTTGTGTTTCCAATTAGATTTCTTTTAACAAGTGTAAAAAGAGAAGGGAATGTAAGCAAATCAAGCCATATATCCCATTTTCCAGTGACAGCTTCTTACAGTGTGTAGATGCGATTTCATGGTGCAGATGGCAAAACAAGAATTGTACCAGCTAAATACATCACACATTTAAATTAACTGATATCAAAGCATATCATAAACCACCCACTCGTAAATAACAAAAATAACCTGATGAAAACAGGAAGACCCTCTGTCATTTACTGCAAAGACTGAAAACTGTCCCCCCCTACAAGTTTACTTTGATGTTACAACAGAGTAATTAATAGAATCATTCTAAGAGAAAATGTTGTAAGCTCCCCTCACAGTCCAGCATCCTTCTTTGATAATCCTTTACCACAGATTTCCTTAATAATATTTATTACTTTCAAATAATATTATTTGATTTTAAATGCAACTGTAAAATACCACAAACAGAGCACATGAGCTGTTCTCTTCCATGAATTCCCTCTCTAGTTACAGTATTCAACAGCTACACAACAAACTGAGGAGACTTCTACTCATTTAAGGAACATTTTAGGAAAAAATACATATAGGGAAAGTAAGCTATGAGGTCTGCTGCAAGTTTTAGGACACATTTCCTTTTGCCTATGATGTGATATACTGTGTCTGCTTTTTCAGGATTCATCACAAACTACCACTGAAATATATTGGTGAAGTTAATTTATCTTGTTCTTGCTCCCTTCCTCTGAAAGAAATTGACTTCATAAAAGAAAACAGCTTGAAAACAGAAAATCTGACTAATATTTGGACATTTTCCATGCAAAAATCAAACAGCTACTGAGGTGAAAGGAAAAAAAAATTGTAATAAAATCTACTGTCCATAGACTTTGCATGAATAAAAAATGGAAAGCTTGGTCAGGTTGCTTTACTTGCAATTTCAAGAATCTTTTACACACCTTTAATTAAAACAAAAGTCAAGTATAATCAGGCCTATTTCTGTAGCTGAGCAAACCTGCTTCCTACTCTGAGAAAAATACTGTAATATCGACTTGAACATTGCTTTCCCCTAAAGAACTGGTGCCCATGTCATTTGTTTCATCTCCTAGGACCCCAGTCCTGCAGGTATTGCTGGGAGGGAGCAGCTCCACAGACCTAACCAGCCTTTTCAGGTTCATCACCTGCTGTTGGACAACTCAACACACACATTTGAAGATCTAGTTATTGAACCCAGCAGGCCAGGACATACCTTCACTATAGTCTATGCTCCATCAGCACCCAAAATTCCCAACATAAATCTCTCCAGCATCGGCATTCATAACATACACACGAACACAGCAACACAGCCCCCCAGGGTAACAAACCACACAGGTGATGTCCACTCTAAGGACTGTGACCATTTCAGCCTCCAGTACTCCCTAATTCAGTTAAAATGTTGATTTATGGCATGCAGACTATGTAAACTTATGTGAAGTTGCTCCTCTATCATCTTAAATTTTGGACTTTGCCCTCTAGTAACAACTTAATGTTATTTCTGCCATGAGACATTGTCAACATTAGAAAATTAAATAGGAATATTGTTACCTCGCCTTCTCCCATATGTCCTTGCTGCATGTTAAATGAGAAAGAAAACAGCCTTTCAATCATTGTTATAAGGACCAAAAGACCTTGTTTTATCGCCTTTATACTGACTCAGTGATTCTCAAGCCTTTTCATATCCAAGTCATTTAAAATGGTGTTCACAAGCTGACCCCCCAACCCCCCATGACTTCCTCACACCATCTCTGTTACTTACTGATAAAACACATTGACAGGAGACTGACAAAGTGGATATGGATAATGAAAGAGACTTTTTGAAAACAATTTTAGTCCTCAATTTGCACATTTATTTTTATTTATTTTAATCTATTTCTGGGTGTGTGCCTATAAGCAAATGGATCTTTTCTCATGAACCAAGTTCTCTGCCTTGCCAAGTTTCAGAATACTCTAAACCTGACCTTCATCTGAGCTGGAGGAAAAGCCCTGACAAAAACAAAGGGAAAGACTATTGTGATACTTTCCATTTGAATTTAGGTTGTTGTAAAAGCTTTGCACAAACCACAAAATCCTTCATTAAATTATTACTGGCAAATAACCAGTTGAAAAACTGACAAGTCAAGGAGAAAACGTCTGGGCCACTAAAATTGCCTTCCAGACCCCCTGGAGTCTTTGTACAACAGTATAGATTATCTCACACTAACTCCGTACACTGTGCTTCAACAATTCAAGTTACCCACTGGTTCCTACTTTTCGTGTTTCAGAACAAATCACTTCTACCACTAAAACCCACAACATTTTCTGTGCTGGCTTCCAGGACCCATTGTCAGAGCACGACCAAACTTTCTAATCAAACTTGCACATTCTTTCTCTTTTAATCTCATTAAAATCTGTTTCTGAAAGCAGGCCAACTGTTTTCAAAATTAAGATTCTCCTGGCAAGTACTATGAGAAACTCTGAGCACATCATGTGTTTTATTTTGCTCCCCCATTCAAAATTGAGGCCGACAATTAGTTTAAGCATCTCAATATTTGTAAACCACAACAATACAGGAGTAGTTTCCTCTTTCAAAATAAAAACTCCAATTTACATCATGGTTATTTAACATCTGTAAGATCATTTCACTCTGACTCTTGCTGGTAGAGACACAACACCAAGAATAAAATAACAAAGCTCTGGTTCTCAGACTGGAGCATATTCTTGAGGCACAGGTTTTTTGAGAGAAGCTTAAAGGCTGAGGGCCTTTACAAGTATAATTTTTCCATGGTAATTTTGAATTATACAAATCAAGCATAGTCCTCAAAGCAGAAATTTAAGGAACTTTCTCGGAAAGCAATCACAATCTTACTGCATCCCTGATGAAACTCAGCAGCCTTTGCACGTTTTAGAGAACACCAAGCACTTTTAAAACCAGCTCTGCCTATAAAGCCATAAAAATCCTGCCTGTGGTTTCTAAATTACTAACAAAACCACACAGCCTCCTTCACTCAGTACACCCACTCCTGGCAGCAAAACATGAAGCACAGACAACATTCCCACTGCGGATCTGCAACCACAGTTCAGGTCAGAGGACTCCTCACGGCTTCGCCACCTGTGGCACTCAAGGCAAGAGGATTTTTCTCCTTTACTAGAACCAAAAACAACAAAAAAAGGCTCAGCCACCAACTAGGACACATTTCCAGTGCCAGATATTACTGAAGAGGTTTAGAGAACCGAATACTAAGATTTTTTTCTTCTTCTTCTTCCTAATTTGCTTCTTATTTTCTGCAGTTGCTTCATCTAACCTGAAAAATACCAACATCTGACATTTCAAAACATTTCTCAGGAGCCACAGTTTATAAACTACCCCAGTACAGCACAGATACAAACTTTCTCTGCTCACTGAATGCAGAGTTCATCACACACCATTAATTTCACACAATGTGAAACTTTGTGAAATACAAACAGCATTGAAGTGAAGGAATGCTCTTTTGGCAAGGCAGGAAGGCAGCTGAGTTACCCTCTCTGTCTCTGGCTTTCATAATTTCATATTAAGAGAAATCTTTGCTGCAGGAGTACCCAGCTAAGCTGCTACACAAATAAAGCCTTGAAGTGCTACCAACGAGAGAAAAAAGATTTAATTCCGGAGATCACAACACTTGCCCATCCCCTAAATTAGACAACTACAACATTGCTTTGGATTCCTCAGATCTGTTTTTCCCTTTCCCATTTTTTCAGTATTTCAAATAATTGCATAACTGGCCTAGGATAGATTTACTTATCTCACAAGATGTTTCAGAATTATGTTACAAAACCCAAAAAACACAAAGTATTAGTGCAACTGGTTCATCTGCTCATTAATAACCAATGCAGAGATGTTTTCCCAATAAGATCAGTCTGAAATTTAAAATGCTATTAGCAGTTGCCTCAATTCCTTTGTCCCCTCAGCCTTCCCTGCAACACTCCTTTTTATGTCAGAAATAAAGCCATGCAGAAAGTCAACGATTTTTTTTGCAAAAAATCAGCTGCTTTTACTTTCATTTTTAGGAACATCATGAGTAAGATGTTGTGTATAATCCCACATCCCAGTGACAAACACATTCTGCTGAAAAAGCATGAAAAATGTCCTAAATCCCAAAATTCCTATAAGCTTGTCCTGCACTAAGTTGAGCACCTGGTTCTTGCTGCCTACCCACCTGCAGGGTGGGAGTGATTTCAGGTGTGTTTTATATCTATACCACCATCAGCTGATGGTTAAAGATTATATAATTAGAAAAAAGTATAAGAATCCAGGTTCGAAAAGGTGTATAATAAAGTTTTCTCTATATCAAAACCTTTCTGGCCTACCTAACTGTAGCTGGTCATAGGTGACCAGTTGCTTATGTTGAAAAGCAAATATGACCAACACCAAACACAGCTTCAAGCTCTCACTCAAACTGTACATACTCTGAGAGACATTTTTTGCCGCTAAGCAGAGGCAGGAATGGTGATTTGTTTCTGGGCTGTTTTCTCTTTCACATAGGACTTAACTTTTACAGAAAGAGAAGCAACAAAGTTCAACAGAATTATTTCTAAAAGTGAGCTAGATATCCTTGAATCTATTAGAGAAAACATTTACACTTTCCTGAGTTTTACTTTTAAGTTATAGAAAAATAACTGAAGTATTATCTGGTTTGGCCATTACAACAGCAAAGCCTTATGTGTACATTTTTTGACACTGTATAAATCTTTTCTATATTTTGCAATTATAGCAAGATTGATGATGCTGTGCACAAGGCCATTAAAATATGAACTATAATATTTTACTACCTTTCCCCCCCTACTCCCTGAGGGCAGGTAGGGTTGATTGTAACTCAGGAGTTAGATTTTACCATCATTTCATGTTTCACAATGCCTTTCAGATGTCATGCATGGATCACATGTTTCTACCACAGGTAAAAGCACATTTCACAAGAGGTTCTGTAAGGTCACCTCAAACCCTATTTCGCTAAGGAAGAATTTAAGCACCTCTTTAACCAAGAGCAGAAAAAGGAAAATTCTCAGGAACATCTATTTTTAATATACCTTTGGTTAAATTATCTCTATATGAGGGTGCAATTTAGAGACCCAAGCAGGTATTTTGCAGAGAGGTACATATACTTTCTTAAATTAGAACATAAAAATCTTATCCACCTACATACTATACAAAAAAGTATTTCCTTCTATTTAATAGATCCTTACAACTTAAATCCTAGAAGGCATTTTCAACATGAATGCAGATGTCATTACTGTAGTGACATGACAAGGGGGAATGGTCTCAGACCGATGAAGAGTAGGTTTAGAGTGGATATTAGGAAGAAATTCTTCCCTGTGAGGGTGCTGAGGCCCTGGCACAGGTTACCCAGAGAAGCTGTGGCTGCCCCATCCCTGGGAGTGTCCCAGGCCAGGCTGGACAGGACTTAGAGCAACCTGGTCTAGTGGAAGGTGTCCCTGCCCATGGCAGGGGATGGAACAAAATGATCTTTAAGGTCCCTTCCAACCCAAACCATCCCATGTTTCTAAGGCAGGCAAAGAAAGGTACTCTTTTTTATGCAATCTTTGATTTTATTTCTAAAACAGTACAGACAGAAGGATTAGGCTCCAGTTCCATGATCATTAACATGAGACATGTGCCTGTGTGCAAAAATGTTGCCCAGTTCAAACCCTTAGTCTCATTCCAGTGAAATTCTCCCAAGCACATGATATGTTGACTGTGGAATAACAGCCAATGCATGGTGGAGAGTGGCACAAGCCCAGGACACCTGATCCAGCATAAATCGTCAATACAGAATAAATTGAACAAAATGTTAACAAATCTACACTGTCAGTGAACTTATTCCATGTCAGACCTTACAGTCACAACCACTTCTGACACTGTCAAATGAGATTCCTGGCCTAAAAAACATTTTCCAGAGTAAGGCATTAAAATGGAATATGAGAGTCCCATTTTTTGTAGATTTCAAACACTACCAAACTTCAAAGAATGAAAAACATTCCAATAGTACTTTCTTAATCTTAAAACAATCTTAAAAAAATTAAGCACCTCTATATATACATCTGAAGAATGTGTATTTGTCACACTTCTAGCAATGTCAAAGCCAGCGTTAAACCAGCAAAGTAGCCTAAATTTGGCTGCATAGTAAAATCAAGGACTAATACCTTTGGAAGTACTGATTCTGCAAAATTAAGCAGGAGAGATGCCAAAAACTGTATTTTTTTCCTCCTAACGTATTTTTAAAGAAATACAATGTAAAAAGAATTTTTTTAAAGCATGTTATAAGAAATACAGCTCTAGTTTATGTCCAAAACGTCCAAACAAATGCTGAAAAACAAGAGCACTATTGTAGATGCAAATATTATGCCTTATTTCAAGAAAAGCCAGATGCCTGAAGACAAGTATTTACCATTCCTTCCGTTGAGAACAGTAACAAAATGAAGTTTGTGTTATTCCATAGCATTCAAGTACAGGTCTGACTAGAAGCTTTAATTTTAAATTCCAGGTCACTGTCACAAAGCAACTGACAGGCAAAAAGCAAACAGGTTTCTTTTCTTCAAAAATCCTGAAGAGACTCTACCTACACAATCCTTTGGTAAGTAACACTGTTCTGCCTGTGATTATGATGAATTAATTGGGTTCACACGGTAAAAAGGTAGAACCTGAGTGAGCGGCACAAAGCAGATTCCCAGCATAATAACTGCTAACAGTGAGTGTTGAGAACTTCATACATCAAATAACTGGGGGATGGAGGAGGAGAGAAGATGAGAACCACTCAAAGTGAAAACTACAGTTCCCAAGGCTTGTGCAAGAGCTTCAAGTTTTCAGGGCTTTAATGTGCCTAAAGCAAAACTGCCTCACTGAGTAAAGAGATGGTGCAGATATAGGCAGAAAAGAATCATCTTTGGGGGAAAAAACACAACACACTAAAGGCTCTCATTCTTTACAGGCTGCCCAGGGAGGGTGTAGAGTCTCCCACTCTGATTTCAAGCCCACCCAGACTCATTCCTGTGTCACCTGCTGCTGGTGACCCTGCCTTGGCAGGGCGTTGGACTGGATGATCTCCAGAGGTCCCCTCCAAACCTAATAATTCTGTGATTCCCTGATTCCTGTGCACTGCCCATCCCAGCTACAGTGGCAGGCAGTGACAGGAGGTGATAGGAAGGCACAACCTGCCACTCCGTTCCCAGCACAGCTGCAAATCCACCTTTGTCAGGAGCTCAAGGGAACTCCCAAATTGAGTAACTCAGACAAAAAGTCCTAGACATTATTCCAGTACACAGTTACAGAATCACAGGATCACTGAGGTTGGAAAAAACCTCCAAGATCATCAAGTCCAACCTGTGACCAGTCACCACCTTGTCAACCAGCCCAGAGCTGGCTGACACCCAGTCATTCCTTGAACACCTCCAGGGATGGGGACTCCACAATTCAAGCCTAAGTCTGAAGGGGAAATGGGAAAGGAAAAAAAAAAGATTAACTATGAAAACCCTGAGTTCAGTTTGTGTGAGGGCTTTAAAACCCACCACCACTATTATTGCTTTGCTGTTGATGCTCTCAGGTCTGTCAGACTAATACAGGGCCACGTGGGCTGAACCTCAAGACATGGTTTTCCTACATTTCAGCAGCCACTTAACTGCTCCAGAAAGGTGACAAACCAAATTCAACCACCTTCATCTCAAAAATACAAAAGCTTCAAAGCCAACTTTGAAGTTTTGTCCACTATCAAACAGTAGAATACAAAGAAATCCTCTCCTAAACCAACCTGCTATAAATCCTGAACAATTCCTAAACATAGCTACAGCTTTGTCTACAAGGCATCAGTATTTTTTTCCCTAATTGCAATTACATTACAGTGGAATACTGCAAATCAGTTTAAGTGGAACCCTTAAATATCATTTGTATTTGCATAGAACTCTTTTCCAGGATCACCTACAGGGTCTGAGATAAGAAACCAAAAGCAGGAAAGCAAATCATGGAGCACAGCCCTCAGCTGGAGACTGGATGTTTGTTGGAATTCTACTGTATTTCAGGAAAGCAGGCACCCTGGTGACACTGAGCTTTATTTTATATTCATGTATGACTGCTGGAGGATAGACAAGAAGTCAAAAAAACATCTAATCTTTGGCCTCAATACATCTTCCAGTTTATCAAATGGAATAACTGATAGCATCTTTGAACACTTAAAGTATTACTATATTCATTTTAAAAAACAAAAATGAAAGGCAGAATTTGCAACTGAGAGAAGGGAAAGCATTACCCGAATCAGCTTTTCAACCACAAAACTACTTCAAACATGGCAACTTCAGTAAATTCCACAACACGTATCAATGATGGACTTTCTGACAGAAGGAAAGGAAATAATGGGATGCCATATGCTAAAAATTGCTAGACAAAATGTATTTTGTAAGTGACAAGAACAATTTATCGCACCTATTATAGAATTTATAGAACAACTTATGAAAACATATGGAAAAGGTGCAAAAACCTCCCAAATCTCCCACTCGCAGTCATGGTTCATCTCACTGTGTTCCTGGGCTCTTTATAGCACTTCATCCCAAGAGCTGCTGGTATCTGCCTACACCATCCCACCAATTCCTACACCAGGAATTCTGCCTGTGCTTACTGAATCACCTGCATGTGACTTGCAAGAGCTGGATTTACACTGCAAGATTTAAACCTGGGGTTTCTTAAGTACAATAATAGGTTCAAAGCAATTTATTTTTGTCTGTGGAAGGAATGATCACAAGACAGCCTGGAATGCAACATGAGGGCTTTGTTCCTTTTTTAACCATCCTCTTACTTCACTCCCAAAACAATAATGGAACAGTAACATAAGCAAGTCAACATCAACCTATGAGGAAAGACAGAGAGAATTAGGATTGTTCAGCCTAGAGCAGAGAAGGCTTTGGGGTGACCTAATTGTGGCCTTCCAGAACCTGAAAGGAGCCCAGAAGAAAGATGGAGAGAGACTATTTATGAGGGCTTGGAGTCACAGGACAAGGCGGAATGGCTTCAAACTGAAGAGAGGGTGGTGGGGCCCTGGCACAGGTTGCCCAGAGAAGCTGTGGCTGCCCCATCCCTGGAAATGTCCAAGGCCAGATTGGATTGGGCTTGGAGTAACCTGGGATAGTGTAAGGTGTCCCTGCCAGGGCAGGGGGTTGGAACTGGATGAGTTTTAAGGTCCATTCCAATCCAAACCACTCTGGGATTCTATGATCAAGCACTCTCCAGTCTCTGCAACATAACATTTTCCCATTTTTCATTTTTACGTTAAATAGCATAGGTAAAACACAAATTTTTCCCGTAACACAGATGAAAAAACTGTACTATACACATCCCCACACCCAATTCAAATGGGAAGAGAAAAAGAAAACTGTATTTTAAAAGAATCACCACTTGAGATTAATTTCTTCTGCCTTGATTTAAAAAAAAACAAACACAAAAACGATGTACAGGACCAGGCACCAACAGTATTTATATAAGTATCCCCACATTCCACACACAAAATTTATCCTTTTCTCATACCCACCCAATCTGACTGCTGAGCTGGGATTCTTGCTAATGGGATTTCTAAGTAAAGCACTCCCTGCACCTCATTTGACATGTGTGCATATCTAGAAACAGCATGCCACTACCCCACTCACCTAAAGTCCAACTATCAACATTATAGTGGAAAAAACCTGGCATCACAGCTGACCAATCTGCACTTCAACACACAGTACATTAAACCAAGTATGGATAAATCTACTGGAAGATGCATTTTCAAATCTGCCTCAGCAATAGTTCTTATCATTCTACCTAATGCTCAATGAAAATAAATAGATACTAAATACACAAATTCTATATCACAATTCTTTCTCAAAATATTTTAATGTGATGCAAAAATCAGATTTCAGGGTGCTGCACAGTCATTCCTGGGTATATGCAATGACTGCCCACTACTAAAAGATGTTGCTGTTACGACTGTTTTAGAAGCAATTTTTTCCCCTTTACATTCACACCTCAGCACTCAGCTCCTAGTTTTTCCTCAAAAATCATTACCATTCTCATTATACCCATTTCTTCTTTATCTCCAGTTTTAAGGAAAGCACTTCAGTATTTTCTTCCTGATTCTTTCATGCCATTTCCAGCCTCATAAACATGAGAGTAGAGAGCATGCAAAATGGGGCTAACAAAAGACTCAAACAATTCAACATCAAGGCAAAAAGTGAACAAAGTGAGCAAAGGGAAAAAAGACAGGTAGTCTGAGCAGTTTGGGAAGGGAGGCAGGCAAGGTCTGCATCTTCTAAAACAAGGAACAGACACTACTCATGAAATACAGCTCCAAATTAAAGGCTGCTTTGAAGATGATCCAGAATGGTCAGAGATTATCAAAGCAAGAATTCAGAAAGACAAAAAAACCCCAAAACCCACTCAGTGGACAGTGATATTAAACAATGCAGAAGATTAAACACACTTTAAAAAAAAAGGGGCTGGAATTAATTTCACCAAGGCATAAATGTAAAAAAAAGAAAGCAAGAAAACCTTAGAAAGGTTTTAATCAGATTAGCAATGCTGCTGTCATGGCATTCAGAACAATTTTGTTGGCTGTGCCACTTCTGAAGATCAAATCACTGAGTTAGACATGAAAATATTCAGCAGTGTTTCAATGTTTTGCTGTGTTTAAAGACCCCTAACTGCCACCACATTTACAACACACACATTCCTGGAAAACACCTTGTCTAAGAGTACAAAAGGCATTTAATTTTCCATACAGACTCTGGAGACTGGACAGCAAGGCAGGTCTTCTCCAATGAAGTTCACAGAAATCCTAACACTGATCCCCCAACTGGATCAAGATCAGAAAACCCTGGGATATTTGTACTGCTCTGTGGTGGCAGGGGAAGGAATTTCCTGGTCTCCAAGGGTGGTTGCATTAATACCCGTTAGTTTATTGCTCAGTGGCTCAATTTTGAACAGAGCAAAAATCAAGGTGTTGCTCTTCCTTTAAGACCCCACTTTAAAAATCCTGCAGTGGTGAAGTAAAAACATTGAGCTGCTTGATTGTTATTTGATATCTGCATTATCAAGACCAGAATTTCTATAATAATCACCATTTCTCATGGATATTATCAGAAAGCTTAAACTACTCAAGTAGCCCCAGCATAGGCAACCAACAGTATCTGTTTCCTTACCTCACTTTCTTCCAGTATTAATTTAGCATTATATATATTTACTGTAAGTCAAACCCCAGCTCTGAATGCAGTTCCAAAGGCACACACATGTCAGCATGTGGCTTCCCCTGGATCTTTCCAGTAATGGAAAGGTCTCTCCATTGTTGTTTAACACCGATATTACCCAAATTGAGAGGAGCACACCGGCTCCGGGAAGCACAACACTCCTGGTGACCTTTCCATCCCAGCTCAGGGAAAAGCACACTCCAAACAAACTCACTGTACCTGGTAGTGTTTCCCTCTCCCCACTCCCACCTACAACATGAGTTCTGTCAGCTCCACTGGCTCCAAAATCAGCCAAGGTCCCCCAGCACCACAGGTGAGCTGGGAATTGTGGAGGGACCGGACTGAAAACGTCACGGCAGGAAGAGCTGGTCTCTGTGTGTGTGAATTTTCCAAATGCAACCCCTCTCCCAAAGAATTTACTTCAAGCCACAAACCCACATGTCCATTTAAGAAAGCTGGGAGTTTATGAGGCAATAACTAATGAGTGTAAAACCATACACTATGTATGGTTTGTGTCCATTACTTCTATGTCAGGGTAGAATCCAATCTAGGAATCTGATCTCAGTGTTTATTAATAGAAGAATATAGTTCCTTCCTGTTGCCCAGGTGATTTCATTTTCTTACAAGACTGTTGGCTGTTTTTAAACAACTCTGATAAACCACAAATACTGGAAAGGTAGGGATAACTCAACAAACATTTCAATTGCCATGAGAGGAACTGGGGGGAAAAAAAACATAAAAAAACATTTAAAAAATTAAAATACTGAGTACTGCCCCACAACCTTGAATGTTAGCTATATTTGGAAAGAAAGTATGCCCTTACTTGTTAATATTCTAGAATATGGAACAGTAAAAGTTATGATACTTCTACTCTAACTCACCTGAAAACAGTGGATGGCAACAGGAATGGGAACTGCTGATTTCAAACAAAACTCACACAGACTGTTTCCCCCATCCCAGCTCCCTCAGCATGGGTTGCACTTTAGTCCTATTAGACCCAGTTCAGCAATATTTTGAGGTAGTAAAACAATTGGTTTTCCTCTTAATTAATATGCACTCAAGTCTGCAAATCCCATTAGCCTTTCTTGGCATCGGAGGTAAAATTCAGGAAGATCCTGAGCAGGAAACATTCACACAGTAATTCATGACAGTTTCCAAAGACAATTAGGGCGAACATGAACTGTGTGCAGTCTGGTGCAGCAGAAGGGAAAGTTTTTGTGCATTTTACTTATGGCTGGGTATGTTAAAAAGTTGCAAATGAATAACCCTTGGGTAAGACTGTTCTGAACAAGGAGATCAACCACTGATACTGCTTCCAGAACTCTGAAGTACGACCACCACAGTGGCCTGTGAAAAACCTCAAAATCCATTGTATTACATTTTAAAGTAGGTCAGATTTTGTCCTGTGCATATATAAAGGACCACTTCCCTACAGAGAATGTTATCTGGCCCTTGACAAATATTGGGACTTACTCTCATCAGACTCTCATTAATTTTCCGGATCATATAGAAAGCCAAAAGGTCCATCCTACTTAAATAATATGAACATGCTGCATAATCCACATGGCTGGAAAAGAAACAACTAGTTCAGATCCTTATCCAAGATTCAGAAAATGCTCTCAAAACTCTTTGGAGCCCCTTCATCCAGAACACTTTAGAAGGTTTACATACTTTCTTCAATTTTGACGCAGTTTTTCAGATCAATATTAAGGGGCTGATGAATCCTTTAAAAATACAGCTCAGTCTATACACTTGCTTGGAGAAATCCTGAATGCATCTCACCATTCTGGCTTTCCAGCTCTAAAATTCAGAGCTGGAAAAAATGCTAAAAAACAAGCCCAACCTCCCAAAAAAAAGCTCTTTGACCCTCTCTCTCTCAGTGCCTGTGTGTATAACTCTGACCTTACTCTACTTGTAAAACATTCCTTTTTGTGCATAAGTATGTTTAGTTTTTAAGACTATGTCACACTCACAGCACTCATGCAGACACTGAGCTGTTCACACCCACATTTTTACAGGAGTGCTTTGCAGTGCTAGAAGCAGATGGACTGGCCTGCTGCTTTAATCCATTCCACCTTGCATCATTTCCAGGCAATAACCTTATATTCTGAACTGAAATATAGGGTATTTCTGTCATAAACCAGCCTGCGGTCATAAAGTATTTAAAGACATTTCAGTGTCACTTAACAAGGAAATATTTAGTCAATCTACTACTATTACAGTAATGCTCAAATTGCCATCTGGAAGACCCAGATTCAAAAATCAGTCTCTGGATCCCAGGCTCAGCTCACGAAGGCCAAATACATTGTAAAGAAGATGCAATTAGTCTCCGGGGAAAGGCTTCTGCAGGCTGACATTGGCTGTGCAGCACTCAGCACACTCACTCGGGTGGATAAAAATAACATATTGAAATGGCAGCTGCTCAGCAAAGGAAGAGGATTTGAGCAGGGATAAAAATATACCTTAAAAGAGGGGGGAAAAATGGTAAAATGCCTATGCAAAGCATTATAAGGTAATATTGAATGTACTGAATCACTGATACTTAAGATTCACCTTTTAACCTCATGCAGGAAATACTATTTATTGCATAAAACAAGACAAACTAAGAACATAATTATTACTGTCCTGAACAAATCCAAGGCTAGCACAGCTTAATCACCTCAGTCACGAAGAACACACCGTGAATTGATTTTATTACACTTTGAAGAATTCCTATTTATGATTTTATTACAGAATCCACAGCCTGCTGCTCTGAACATATCATTTAAAGATAGAAATTATTTCCAAGAGGCAGTGAGTTCCAAACTGTGACTGGTGTCTGTTATCACATCCATACTCTAACCTTTTTGAAGCTACATTTTAACATAGTACCTCTTTCTCTTGAAGGCCATTACCATATCCATGGGGTGCTGTTAGTGTTACACACTAAACTCATGTCGACTCAGTATTAAAGCCTCTCACAGACTCACCAGATAGCAGTGAGACCTATTAGATCATCTGAATTATTTCCATGCCATTCTGAGATTGCTCTCTCCAGTATGTTTTATTAGTGTCTTGCCCTGGCTATTTTTAAAGTCTCAAACCCAGAAGCTTTTCCTTTCCGAGAGTATCCAACTTTAGTTCAAAGCACTGCATGCACTGATTACCCCACTTAAAATGCAAACAGAAAAACTTCTTATGGATCTGTTTATTTAAATGCAGGTGTTTGAAATGGCAAGCAAGATTTGAGCTGACAACCATAATTTGTCCTATTTTAAGATTTCTAGATCCAAGGTTTATATAAGGATGGGGCAAGAAAGGTGAAAACAGGAGAGACAGGATGTGTTAAGACATAATGATACAGCAACTGATACAGATGGAAAATAAACACAAAAGGCTTGTGATCACGAGCCCCACTTCAGGCTTGATGTGGAATGTTTTGTACCAGCAAGTCACAATTTTTTTCCAGCTGTATCAGTTGGTTTAACTGAAGGTATTTCCTCTCCTTACAAACCCCACCCTACTTAGGGATGATCTCTGCAGCATTACCACGGCACGGCGGATGCTGGTTTGAATAAAGATCCATTCCTAAATATATTACAGGAACTAAGTCACTGTGTGCTGTGCCAGAGAAGCAGCAGTCAAATTCAGCGTAGTGCACATTTCACTGTAAGCAAACTTCATGTTCCTGCTGAGGAGACCCTTGAAAAACAGGACTCCACAACAAAGTATTTCACGTAGGATCACTTAAATTTCTCGTCTTGGTTTTGAGGCCTTTTTCTGTATAGTTATATAACTATTAACCATGAAACAGAGTAATTTACAAAAAAGCCAAGAGACAATTCCCAGAACAGGACCCAATTGGTATCACTGTGTTTCAATCAGTCTGAGACAACACACACAAAACTTTAGACAGGCCACAGATGACTCTGCAGAGGGGATTAACAATCAAGCTAAAGCAGGAATTAATGAGTATCAGAACTATTTGTATTCTTTGCTGACATACTTATTCCATCGTTCTCAAACCATGTTAAGCACTCAAAAAAACCCCAATTTCCATTGCAAAGAATCCTTTCAAAGCATTTAAACCTAAAACTCATACTACTTACAGAACTCCCCTTGCTTAACTACTAAATATAAATACATATGAAGCTGACTTTGTTCAATTCAAATTTAAAGGGAAATTTTATTTGTTCTATGGCCATGTCACCCTGGGCCAGATTTCAGCAGCTGTAACCTGGTTTGGGATGGTCTGGCATTTGCATAGAAGGTCTTGGGGCAAATCCCAGGTGCTGCAGTCAAGGAAAGACACCTGATTCTTGCTTCTCTATACAATGCTGGGCATGTAGGGTGCTGCCAGACAGCATATAAACCAAAAGAAAGCTATTAATACTATAAAATCCTGGTCCCCACTACATAAGGAGGGAATGTGTTTTGGGGTTTTAATTCATTTGACATTACTTTTATCTACACCAGGCTGCCCTTGTAATTTCAACAGGAAAGTGTATTTCGTGGTGTTCTCATCACACTGAACTGGTGCCCAGCACTGTGGATAGGAAACTCAAGCTTTTTCTCCAGACCACAGCAAAGGCAACAAACACAAGTTATTGCCAGTTTATCAGAGATTGGTCCTCTGAGCAAGAATTAGTATTAAAACAAGTCAGATTTCATTACCACCACAAGCCTTGATAGTGAAAGAAATTTACTCGCAGAAACCACAAGTGCAGGTTTGTTTTTTCTAGAGGTCTCATGACTGGTAACACAACTGAATAGTTAGATAAGGGGGGGCGTGAGAGTTTGACTTCTCTACTCATACATGGAACCACTGAACTGAAATGGATTACTCATTCCATAGAACAAGAAACTAGAGTTCTAAATTGCAGACCATATGCAGACAATACTTTGCATACTTTGCAAGCTGAGGTATTTCCAAAACAAGATTACCTTTGCCAAAAAAATAAAAGAAAAAAAAGAGATAAATCCCAAATGCGAGTCAGTTCAACCTCCCTTTTCCTTTCCCAATGGTACGAAAAAAAATAAGAATCTGCAATCTAAGGCAGCACAGACCTTAAAAAAAAAAATGATCCTGTGCTGCAACAGCTTCACCTACAGACAAGTGAAAAGGGTGCCCGCCCCAGCTGACCATGCATCAGGTGCACAACGTGACTCTTCCTAATCAAACCCCAGTTTCTTATTCTAAGTAAGCACCTCTTCCCAATTATTTACTGCAGGAAATAGTCTCTTTTTAAATTTACCTTTCAGTGAATCATTTTCAGCCCTCATTATGTCAATGAGTGAGTTCTCCAGTGAATGCATGTCGAAAGTCCTCGTGCGATCCTACAAGCAAATACAAACAGCCAGTTTAGGCAACACACAGTGTTAAAGAAGACCATCTGAAACATAAAAACTTCAGTTTTCTTCTGCATTACTACAGCAGAATTAAGCCAAAAGCCATACACCAAACGCAGTCTGATACAGGAATTAAGTTAGAACATTCTTAAATACAAATCTGATTTATTGTTTTAATGACCAATCATTTAAGAACCCAAATTCAGTATTTACTTTGTATTCCCTTCTACACAACAAAACTTTGCTAAAAGTAATTTCAAAGTTAGAAAGTAAAGATCATATTCTGTGAGACAGAACTGCAAGGATAAATCATAAAATAGGTATTTCAGACCAAATTTAAGAGATTTTAAATTCCAGAAACATGTAGAATTTTCCCCACCTAAACTGCTATCTCAACACCTGAAATAATTCAATGCTGTACAGTCCAAATTCTACATAATTCTAAGGTATTCCATAAAAACAGGAGTGTTCTAAATACTCGCACTTACTGGGTGACAACTTTGCTCTGATTTTAAATTCCCCAAATTCACGCATTTGACATTCCAAGCATTTCCAAAACTAAAGGAGGACTCAACAGATGGGAGGGACAATGTCTCCTGTACTTTATTGTTTCATTACCTTCAGCCACCTGAAGGGTTTTACCAAATATTTCTGCTTCCTATTAACCAAAGGCATCATTTAACACACACGGGCCAGATTTTCTCAACCAAACAAGAAATTCCACATCATACAAATCCGACGTTACAGCAACATAAAATATCCTGGCACTTATTTTACGTGGCAAATTCAGAATAATTGAAATTTCATGTAATTTACAGTACTATAAAAGGTCACAAAAGTAGGCAAAAAAAAAAAATCACTGTAGTTTGCAAGATTATTCACATATCCATGTTACCTATTTATACACTTGGATTTGGATAAAATATTATATATTAATTTACGGTGACTTTAGTTTTTCTCTGTCCAAGAAGCACTCTAACATCAGTTCTAAAGATTTTATTTCATTCCTGTTCTAAGGAATCCCCTCTGAACTGAGATCAAGCATTAGGAAGTATATGCTCAAAAAAACCCCCAAAACGTGAGTAGTTCAAGCCAGACATTTTTTCTTTAAACTGCTTCTCCACAACTATTGCTATTACAGCTTCAAAGATGTTTTTTGTCCCTAACACTGGCTGTGAAGCTGAAATTTCTCCAAAGCACACAGATCCAGCTTGGAACATTTTTAAAATTGCACAGGCTGTTGTATAGCAGGTTATAATGTCCTTTACTCCAGTACTGAAGCAGCAGCAATTGCATGTTGCAAGGGGCATTCTTGATAACAAGGATCAGTCATTTTGGACCTCATACTATTTGAAGAATGGGAACACATCAGCTCCTAAAGTCCTGATCCATTTCCAAGTTGTAAGTTACATTCTGACCACTAAAAAATGCCATTTCTCAATTAAATTTCCTGGTATTTTTCCTCTCTTCAGAACCGTTTATTACTGAGACAGAACAGGCAACGTATTTCAACCCGGATGTGCTGCATTTCAAATAGCATTAGAAAGCCCAGGGTTTGGAACCAGTTGCTTTATTAGTCTAGCAAATATCAAATTTGCTATAAAAAGCACAGTGCTGCCCTGTCTCTCCTCAGTATTTATTTCCATGGTCATTTCTATTAGAAGATAATTGAGGCACCTTAGAAACACTATCACAAGCATTTGAATTCTAAAATTCAGTAGTTTTCTTTCACATATTTCTTCCTTTATAAGAAGCATTTAGTATATTGGTTTGGTTTCTACATTACTAGTTCATAACTTATTTCAAACTCTTAGTTACATTAAAATCCTTTAGCAGGATTAAGTACAAGTCCTCGGGTCTTGGATCCATTGGGATCCAACAGCTGTGAAACTCAGGCATGGTTACTGGAAGACAATATCTGCATTTCCAGCAGTCCTCAAAACAGGACAACAGAAAATAGCCTAAAACATGGATGGAGAAAACCTGATGTCCCTCAGTAGCTTCTCCTTCCTGCATTCTGGCTTTCAGTGTATTGTATTAACATCAAGACCACCCTGTGAACAGCTACAAAATTTTTATTTCACACAGTGCAGAACCTCAGTAGTTCCAAGTTTTTGTGAAATTGTGGCACTTAACATTTCACTTGCCTGACAGACACGAAGGGAGTGACCCAGGCCAAGTAATTTCTAGTTTATTGTGCTGTGTATGTGCTGGAGCACGTGAGCCAAAGCAAGTCTCCTCTCCCTAAAACGTTTGTGTCACGTTGGGTTTGCTGCAATGGTAAGTTTTTAATACTGAGAGCAGAGAATTTAAATATTAGAGGGGGAAAATGGAATTGAACTGGTTAGCTAATAGGGACACCACGTTCTCCAATGGAAGATTTTTGTGGTGAGGAGTTTATAGTTTTCCCTTTCTGAGGGAAGCACCAAGGTGTCACTTTTTCCGTGTAAGGTCCATAAGCTGCAAATCACACTGCAAACACTTTAAAACACAACCCTGTGCATGACACAAAAGATGAACTGCAGCTATTGGCAATTCCACAAAAAAGAGGAATGGTTAAAATGTGGTCCACACTTATAACCACTCTCTCCAGTGGTTCCAGTTGCTTGTCACAGCACTGGAGAATTCCAAAGGCTGGAGAACCCTCAAAATGCTGCTATGTTACTGTCTCTTGACTATTTTTCCAATTTTCCATTTCTAATCTTCATTGTCAGCTCACGCTTTTGAATGGCCCCTGGGAAGATCAGGCTTAGTCCTGGTCTTGTTTGAATTTGCTTCTCCATGTCTTTGCTTATCAATTAGAAGAGAGCAAACCACGCTAAACACAACACAAGGAGAGCCACTATTGCACTTGGACATACTCCTGAAATTAATGCAGCAGATTCCCCCTCTGGAAATGCAGAGAAATTCAAGAACTTGGTATGACAGTAAGCCTGTATACATCTATCCAAAGAAAAGATGTCAGTCCTAAATAAAGACCAGCAAAAATGCCAAGCTCCACGGGCAAATCAAGAGGTTTGCATAGCACTTATTATTAAAAAAACCCAATTAATTTAGTTGATTACTTGTCCTGATATTGAAAGGGCCCACAATACTAGAGAAAGTCACTATTGCAGTTTTTAGAAGTTTTATACAAACTCAAGTTCTTTTATAGCAAGATGGCTTTGAGAACAGTAGCATGGATTTTGTCAGTCTTAACTTCCAAGATGGCCAGCACATTTTATCAGAAACACATCTGAAATCTATCCATGTATTATGTACCTAAAGTAAAAATAAAGGCTGGTAGAGGCTAATGGTAGTGACCATATCACTGAAGAAAAGCCTCTCTTTACATTTCACTCCATAATATCAAAAAAGTATCTGTAACAGTCAAGATACTGATCATGAACTGGTAACTAGATGTGAACTATTCTCAGATACATTTTATTTATGAGTTATAAAGCACATAAACCACACTGTGCTTAGGGAAAAAAAATGATGTTTCTTTAAAAGACCTCATGTAGAGAGAATTAATAACAACATTGTGGTGGTTTTAATGAATCAATTCACAAAGTTACAGTGCTTTCCATGGAGCTGGACTGCTCACTGAATACTTACTTATTTATAAAGAAAACATATAGGGATATTGACTACCCTGAACTAAAGCAAAGTGTGCACATTTCAATAACAAAATGTGGCAACCACAGTCTGGGATTATTTACCTGGACTGATCACAACAACTTGGGCTTTACACAAGTTTGTTTAGGGCATCTAAAATTTTGCTTTATCAGAGCGCTCAAAGGGCACGCATATTTACCCCTGAGAAACAGAACTGAAGCAGAAAGACATCAGGTTAAACACAAGGCCACCAAAGAAAAAAAAAAAAAAAAAAAAAACAAAAAAAAAAGAAAACCAAACAAAACACAAAACAACCAAAAGAAAGAAACCTGCAGTCTTAATACATGACTATGTTTAAAATTTCAGCCAACATTTCAAAAGACATTCATTATACATTATTTTGAATAAGCAGTGCTGTTTTCACAATATACAAGAGGTGACAGCCAGCAGATCTGGTTAAGAACGAGCTATTGAGACCCTGAATGTTCTACGACAAACAAAAAGAGTTTTGGACTATAAAGTGGCCATCTCTGTCTACAGAAAAATAAATTTATTCTGATTCTCCTACTGTCTAGAAGTAATTTCTATGTAGACTGTTCCTAATAATGCAACCTCTGTGTTAATGCAAAGAGAGAAGAATTCAGGACTTTCATATCGTGACTCTGTCCTTGGATTTATGTAGCCTGAGCAAAACACTTCACTCTGTGACTACAGTGATCTCCCGTCTGGCATCCAGATTATTTTATGTTTAGAGGTTTTGTAAAAAATGGAGCCACTAGTAAAGAGAAAATCACTAAATTCTAATCCCTACTCCAATTTTATTTTTCAAAGTCCAAAACCATTTCATTCCGAAAAGCAAAACACAAATAATATACACTGGGACATCCTCCCATGCAAAAGAAATGTAAATTTTTCATGCACAGGAAGACTGTACTTTGCACTTAAAAAGCTCATACCTAAATTCTTTTGCACATCAGAAAAATGTACATATTACTTAACTGTGAAAGAGTGGATTCATTATATTTAACCTGCACCCACAGCATTACCATCACCTGAACAATTAAGATTCCAGAACCTGAGAGTTTCTAGTCAGCATTTCCCACGAAGGGCCTCCCAAGGCTAAATCCCAAAATGTACAAAAATTCAAGCCTGACAAGGTATGAGCTCTTGCTGGTAGCTAAGGCTGGGCCTGATCCCTTAAAATAAGATTTATCTGAAGTCCAAGGTATCAATAATAATGCAAAAGATGCAATTGCACCAAGCAATTTATTGAAGGTGATCAAGCAATATTTATGGAGTAGGTGCAGTTGGTGAGCCTTGGTTTATATATTTAAATCTTTTTCAAACCAGATTATTTCTGCAAATCAAAAAACTCATGACTGCATTTGTACCCTCTTTATATTACAAAAAGTCTGAAACTTTCTGAGACCTTGTTCCTATTTCGCCCAACTCAAAAGCCTTGTGTCTCAGGTACAGTAAAGTGCACAGGGAGAGGCAATATCATATTTATCACCATAAATACAAGTTCCACATTTTCCTTTTAACTGCAAAGCGAATTTGGACTTGATTGTGCTTCTGGGTAAGCTTCTCCTCCTTCCCACCACCCTGCAAGTGCTGTATTCCAGCTCCCAGTCCAGGATCCAGTGAATTAAAGGCTTTGAATAAACAGGTTTTTCCTGAAAGGATGTTGCTGCATTCTGCTCAGATCATCTTTTATAGCTTCACCAGGGAACAATAAGAAGGAGCTGGAAAAGTTAAGTGGCACACAAGACAGGAGTTTTTTTGGGAGGGCACACTTCTAGTTTAGTCAAACTTGAACTCTTTAAGTGTAAGAAATGACAGACTTTTATAAACATTTCCAGTAACATGTCTGAATTTATTTTAGCCACAAATTAAGTTTTTTCTGTATCTTCTAGAAAATGTTTTCCATGATATATTGTGTTCTCACTCTTTATGCTGGGCTGCTAAGTCTGCAACTTTCAAAGCAAAATGCTTAATAAGAGTACTCCTTTTAATCTTAGGAAAAGACAAACATAATTCAAATAGCTTCTAACAAAAGCTCTCTTTAAACAGAAACCCTGAGGTCAAAAACACACAGGAGGGCCAAAGCCCAAGTATTAACGTCAGTAGTAAGTTTATAAAACAAGAACAGTGTTAACTTCCACAGCACTTAACTTCTGCATGTCATACCACATTAGAGTGCTGCTAATCCCACAGATCAGTAGCTGTGGGGAACAGCACACAAAACACTAATTACTACATAGCTGATGTAGTTATAGAAAAACTGGTGAACAGGTTTAAAAATCCAACTTCAAGTATTTATTCTATTTTCAAATGACAGCTTGAAATTTCTTGGAATAATTGCTGTTGCTAGAATAAAAATGGAATTCTGCAGAACAAATAACCTCTTTTTATGCAACCAGCCCTCATGAGTTATGAAAAGGCTCCTCAAAACCAAATATTAAAATGAAGAGGCATGGTAAAGAAATTTACTTGCAAAATCCTTTTGAGAGGAAAGTTTAGCAAATGCATTCAAGAGGTTATTTTTTAATTCCAGTTCTCTGTGAATTTGTTTAATGCACTTATTAAATCAGCCCAGTTCTACGGGCAAACAAATGCTGACGTACAGCTCGGAATTCAAACACGTTTTGTAATCACGTATGTGTTTTCTCAAACATTCCATATCTGCCTGGGGGAAGAGCAAGTCTCTCTGGCACAGCCCCTGGATGGATTTGGAAGGGGTTATATACCTGGAAACCAGCCACTGTAGAAGAAAGGAAAAAACATTTTGAACAAGTGGATATAATGAACTGCTCTCATGTACAAAATTCTTTGAAATGGGCAGTTATTTTCAAGCCTGATTCCGGGAAGAAACACAAATTATTTTTAAGCATTTTTACAGAATGCTATTGCTTCACTTGCTTGTGCCTTCAGAGACCAGTTTAAAAAACATCGTCATGCATTGAAGATGAGATCTGGAAACCTGGAAATGCCTATCAAAGCAAGATTTATGCATTGCATAACAGGCAGGATGTTCCACTCATGAGGAAGTGCGAGTACACAGCAAAAGGAAAGCCAAAACAATCTTGAAGGCAGTGCTGCCCTAAAACGCAATAACTGAGCACCCAGTTTGTCAGTGCTGCTGGGAAAGAAGTAGAGGGAATTATTTTAAAAATCACTAACTTTGTAAGATACAGTAGTCACAGTCAAAGCATTTTTATTTATTAAATCTCAAGGAACGCTGTCAGAGCCAAGACTCAATTTTTTTCTTTTTAATTTTAATTCAGGAACCATTTTTTCATTTGGAGACCATTTCCTTTTCAAACGAACACACAAAGAACAATGGCTTTTCTCTTTTCAAAAGACCTTTGAAGGGGGAAGCCTGCCCAGTGGCTAAAACACAACATCAAACCTTAATTTCATTAACAGATCTGGTAAATCTTCTCTGACCTTGCTTCCAGTTCCAAGAGGTTCCTACAGACATGCTACTTCTGAAACATTAGGAGACAGGATTCTAAATGGAAAACACTTAGAACAGAAAGCACAGGGTTTGCATGCAGCCCCCAATACCAAGCAAGGCATCATCAAATTGCAGGGTTATCAAACAGATCACCACAGTATTTTCCTTTCATCTGGACCACTTGGAGTACCCACTTCATCCCAAGAATTAAAGGGCCATGGGAAGGAATGTTTGAAGTGAGAGGGAATTCACATCAGTGGCTTATAGGCATATTATGCAACATCATCCCCTCCAAAGAGGAAAGGAGCACTTATTCATGGTTATCCCACATCAAAACAGGCAGAACTCTGTGTTACCAACCTTTGGAGTAGAGAAAACCTCTGCAGAAAAAAAGAAAGTGATCTCCAAATATTTGCAGTTGCTGGTTTGCATTTTGCCTTCTAAAGAAACTAATTTTCACTAGATTGCAGCAACACTCGTTAATGATTTAAGCAGCAAAACATAAATATTAAATGAAAGGGATAGTTGTATCAAATTACTCCATTATGTTGCTGCAGCAAAGACAGCTTTCAATTATTTCCTAAACAGGAATCTAAGAAGATTCCAGTAACAAAATAGCCTTGTTCAGTACATGATTGCTACTTCATATAGCATATGAGGGATACTTCATACAGATAGATGGCTGAATACAAATGTATAATAAGCAAAACTCCTTATTTCTGCTTTGAGACAGGCATAGAATCAGCATAATCACGAAAAAAATAAAAAGACATCAAAGGTCAAATTTTACATCATTTGTTTCCAGCAATGCAAGAATTCAGCGTCCTTTCAACATTCAGCTAATTGACCAAAGGAGCTAAAGATTTAACAAAAAAAAGTTATAAAAAGCAGTTGTCCAAGATGGCTTCAAAATTAATCAGCATCTTTCTAGGGCTGCAGTGCTGAAGTCCTGTTCTGCTGCCCTGCCCTTTTCCTCACAGAAGTGACAGTACAGACTGGAAAGCACTTCACTCCACACTTTCCTTTTCTTGGCACGAAGGAGTGTCAGACTTGGTCTTGACATGTACAGCTTCATCTGAGTGTTTATGTAAACAGACACCAACATGCTACACAAAAATGATTTCTTTACCATGATCAAACTACGTGTGTCTGCTATTTTATGTCTGGAACACCATCCACAAGTCAAGGTTGACTTTGCCAGTTTCCTCTAATTTCCTTGATGCCAATCCAAGCACATTTCTATCCCTGTGTATATATCTGGGGCTTATACACAGCAGCAAGGACACACTTGATCTCATTCTGTCACTCTGAACATCAGCTACGTGTCAGGGTACAGAGTGAATCAAACCCTGAGCCAAGTCTCGCTGCAGTGAGGCTGAAAAAAGACCAGCTCCAGCTGTGCCTTTTTTCTAATGGTTTCAGTGTATAAATTCCATATGCTGGATACAGGTTCATTATATTCATTACAAATCCTGACATTAAAATCAATTATTACTATGCATTCTAAATTTAGAAGGGCTCTACCTGATATTGAACCAGCCAATACCTCTGCAGTGGAAAAAAAGGGCTCTAAAGGAAAAGTATTGCCAGAGCTGCTGTGCTGTCAGCAGGCCCTGCACAGCACAAAACCCAGCAGTTTGCAAAGATCCCAACTATCCACAAACCCACAAAGTCATTATTAAATGTATTTCTGTTTCTTTACACCGTGAGACATATTGCACAGTTTTTATCTTTTAAATTATCTCAAAGTAGGTCACCCTGGGTGTCTTGCAGCATGGCCAGAAATACTGCAATCATGTTGAGATTTTTACTTTTGCCCTCATTTGAAGAGCTTGAAAAACAACCCTGGAAATGTAAAAGAACTCTTGGGCTGTTTAATTCACCCTGAAGGAGTTTACAAAAGGCACACACACACATAAAAGCTGGGTTTAACTAGTGGTCAGATGAAAAGAAGAGTACTTCGAGTTTAATTTCTACTGTAAATTAGGTTCAACATTATACGCTTCTTTTCAAATTCATAACAAGGCAGTCCAGAAGGAGAGGCTGAACTGCCACTGCCTCCTGCCAGGAGAAGGCCATAGCAAAAATATAGGAGACCACCAACTGACACTGGTCCAGATCTATTTTTAGAGCTGATTTAATGGCCTGTAACCAGAATTTGCTGCCATTACCGAGGAGAGCAAACTGCACCCATTACCATACTGTATAAAAATCAAAGTTTCAAAAAAAAATGCTACAAAAATTACCTTGCACTGCAAGTCCATGTGATACTAGAAAACAAAATACAATCACTCAATACTTTTTCTCAGATGTGGTACATTCTTGAGTACTTTAAAAGGCCTCAGATCTTTCATACTCCACTTTTTTTTCCCTTACTCCTTTTTGTAGATATACTTGCTGCTTGTAAGTTTCTCCATTGGCTATTTCTGTCTGTGTGTAAGTATTAAGCTGAAGAAAAGTGAGTAACACGGGGGGCTGGTGGGCAATAGATATTTATCACCATCACTATTAAAAACCAACATGAACCACAGCTTGGAGGATCACTCCCACTATGACATTTCAAGTTCAATGTGGGTTTTTTGCATTGCAGTGTGCTTAGAAGTACAGAAATTCTACAAACAGGCTGTGCTGTTTCAACACACTGCACTTCCCAGGGCATTTTAATGCACTTTGGGGTTACTTTTCTTATGGACAGAACAGAGTGTGCTCACCTGAAAAGGAAAGATGTTGTCAGCTCTGTTCAAACTGTCTTCCATCCACGATTTTGGAGCGAAGGCTGAGCTGGGTCGGGCGTACTTCTGCAGCTGGATATGATTACTTGCAAAATTCTTCTTCAAGGGAGAGATGGAGTTCAAGGGTGTTATCCCTCCGTTCAGTCCCCGGCGGTGGTCTCGACCTTGGGACCCTCCCCACCCACCGTATCCGCCGCCGCCGGGGCTCCATGAGGATGGTGTAGGCGAAGGGCTTTGGTAGCTGCTCCATGGAGAAGGTGGCTTGTTAAGATTATTAGCCAAATGAGGCAACTGATTAAAAGCAGCATTTCTGTGTGTGAATGGAGGTGGGTGAGGACTTGCAGGTGACCTCCTCTGTTGCTGATGCTGATTGTGATGATGCTGAAAATGGGGGTGATGAGGGTGGTGCTGAGAGAGGGGTCCGATCTGGGGGGAAAAGCTACCACCAAAGCCAGGGCTGACGTGATGTGGAAAATTCTGAAACAGCAGAGCACCATTATTAGCTGAGGCAGTAGGGACCCCTCCCTGGTGGAAAAAACTTGCATCTTCATTGATAATTGTAGAAGAAGAAGGAGCAATAGCTGCAGACCAGTTACTAAAACCAGTCAGAGAAGATGCAGTGGATGTCAAGGGCTGTGTCGAAGTACCGAGCCCCGAAGCCTCTTGATAATCAAATCCTGTTAACACCGGCGATTCTATTCTGATTTTCTCCTTTCCATTGCCATTCTCTGAAGAATTATCACCCTGGTTTTCTTCAGTTTTAGCCTTCTCAGGTTCAGAGAGCATGCCTGCTTCCTGACTTTGACCAGGGGAAAGCTGCTGTTTTTCTAGGGACTCTTGCTTTTCCTGTTGCTGAGTTTTAGATTTTTCTGACCCCAGAATCTCATCCTGAATATTATGGGCAGCTGGAGCAGGAAAGAGCCAAGCTGACCCAGCACTACTGCCATTGGCAGCTGTGTTATTATTTATAAAAGCAGCAGGGCTGGGGGTTGCATTTTGATGATGGTGTGGAGGCTGCAGATGTGGATGAAATCTGACTGGAAAAGCTGACTTATTTCCAGTGTTGTTTTGCACTAACACTCCAAACCCGTAATCCCCCATTTATTATATTTAGGGTTTGAATCCTCCCTGTAAGAACAAGTTGATGTTAGTGTTTAGCTCGTCCTCTTCTGAGGCAAGATTAGCAAGTATGCTGTTTTCTACTAGATATTCCAGTTTCTCCCTCCGCGCTATTTGTTTCGGATTTGGATAAAGATGTTTGTTTTTTGCAAAAGATAGATCGCGTCAACTATTCTATTTCAATGTGTCAATTTCTGTCCGTTTCCTTCCTTTGGCCAAGAGGAAGGGAAAAATAAATCTTTGGTTCACAAAATAAGAGGTTTCCTTTTTCTAAAGGAAATGCACAGCAATGAGAGAAAAAGCTTCTGGCGAATAAAGAGATTCTAACTATGCTCTTTTTTTCCTCCTCAGCAGCCTTGACTCGCCCATAAATGAGTTAAGAGGGAAGAAAAAAAATACAATGACGTCTGGTCCCTCAACCCCTTGGCAGCAAAAAATAGATTTAAATCTGGAATAATTTAATACATCTCTATAATCTAATATATATTTGTGTCCTGTTCAAAAAGAGTCTTTGCTGTGGACAAGGGGAAAATTTACCTCAGGATCTCAGCATTCAGAAGGGTGAAAAGGGTGAGTGAGTTGCAGAAGAGGCTTTTCCCCCGTGCTGCTGGGTTTAGCCTATTCTATTTAGCAATAATATACACCGTGTGTGTGTGTGTGCGCGTGTGTGGTTGTTTAAAGGGGTAAGATGTTATCTCAGGAAATCAGTATTCTCTGTGTGCTGGGTGGGGAGTGAGTTGTGCAGGAGAAGGGTGGATTCTTGATGCTGCTCCTTCTGGGCTGGGTTTCAGAGCTCGCCAGACTCGCTCCTCATTTACGATCCCGTATTTGCGTGTCCTTCATAAGAGTCCTGGCTGTCCGAGGAGGAAGGTTTTCATCTCAGAAACCAGCGCTCACGGTCCGGGGAGGGGAAGGGAGGGGACAGCGCAGGAGGAAGGGGAAGGAGGTTTTTCTCTGCCGGGAGGGTGTTTGCGGTGCGGGGCTCGCTCCTCGGCGGGGACTCGCGGCTGCCCCGCGGCCCCCGAGCCGCTCTGCGGGCCCTGCGATGCTCGGCCGGGGAGGCAGGAGGGGTTTTACCTCAGCAGCGCGGCAGGCTCGGGCAGGGCGGGGCGGGCGCGGCCGGCCGGGCTCCTCTGTGCCCCATGGGCGGCGGTGAGGCGGCTGGCTGTCCGTCCCGGCGGGCTCGGCGCGGCAAGGCTCTCTGGCGGGGCTCGGCGGGGCTGCGGCCGGGCCGTGCCCCTCATGGACCGGGGGGGGCGGCTCCGCCGCGGCGAGGATCCGCCAGGGGGGACACCGGCAGCCTGCGGTAGCCGGCGGCGCGTCCCCGGCGCGGAGCCCCCGCTGCTGCTACTGCTGCCGCCGCCTGGCTCCGCGTCTTCTGCCGTGTGAGAGTGTGAGTGAGTGTGTGTGCGCTGCCGCCTCCCCCGCCCCCCACCCCCCCGGCGGCCGCCGCAGCCGGTGCCTCGCTGCCCAGCCCAGCCCGTGCCGCCCGCACCGAGCGGCCGCACCAAATGACAAACAGCTGGCGGGGGCCGCGCGGCGCTTCC
>JAWWEE010000025.1:15659194-15703830 GCA_035221455.1 Xenops minutus
CGGCGCGCCCGCCCGCCCACAGCGCGGCGGCCATGTCAGGTGTGGGCAAGAGGTCAGGCGGATGCCGGCGCGGCCGCCATCTTGGAGTGAGGCGGCGGGCGGCCGCCATGTTTGTGCAGGGCAGGGCGGCGCCGGCAGCGGGGACAGCGCGGGGGGACACGGGGCGGGCTGGCCGCAAACACCGGCGCGATCCTCCCCCTGACACGGACAGCGGCACCTGCCACCGGGACAGGGGCACAGGGACCGTCCGGCCCGGCCTGGGACACTTCCAGCCATGGGGCAGCCACAGCTGCTCTGCGCAGCCTGTGCCAGGGCCTGCCCACCCTCACATTAGGAAGAATTTCTTCCTAATATCGAGCGTAGATTTTGCCCTTCCGAGGGGAACGGGCATTCCCTCGTGTCCTGTCACTCCAGTTCCTGATGCAGAGCCCCTGTCAGGTTTCCTTTCAGCCTCCTCACACTCTGGAAGGGATTGTGCAGTCTCCACACAACCTTCTCTTTTCCAGGCTGAACAATCCCAATTGTCTCGGCCTTTCCTCACAGCAGAGCTGCTCCATCCCTCCGATCGTCTCGGTGTCACCCCTGGACTCGGTCCATTTCCATGTCCTTCCCATGCTGGGTCCCCAGAGCTGGAGGCAGACTCCCCCTGTCCTGCTGCCCCCAGGTCCTCTGCAGGGCTGCTCTCGGTGTCGTGGCTAACATCTAAAACTGAATATTCCCTAAACAGGCTGCCAGTTTGTAACACCCTGCAGCACCCCTGGGTTGCAGCCCCTGCAATGGGTTGGGTTGGGTTGGAAAGGACCTTAAAGCTCATCTTGCTCCATCCCCCTGCCCTGGCAAGGACACCTCCCACTATCCCAGGTTGCTCCAAGCCCTGTCCAACCTGGCCTTGGACACTTCCAGGGATGCCACAGCTCCTCTGGACAACCTGTTCCCACTACCTAATACAAACCCCCTTGTTTTTCATACACTTTAGGAGGTCCTGGATTGACAGCGAATACAAGTTGTACAACATAAAATGTTAATTCAGCATGTATGTTATATAGCTCTGTGATTTATTAAGCATTTAGTGATTATTACTTCATCACACGTAGCAGATCTGTATAAATGTAAAGGGTTTGCTTGTCCCTGTTGCCGTAGATATTCTGCTTTCACTTCAACTGCGGTTTCCAAATGGATAACACCACACATTGCACTTTTGACTGGCTTCCTGTATACACAGTTATGTGGTCTGTGGGCACAACAGTGGCTCCAAAACTTACGTGTGCTTAAAAAAATTACCCGTGCAAGAACGTGGCTTGTTCAAGGGCAAGTGTCAAAAAGTTTGTCTGCTACAGGTCCAGTTTATACAATAGTTCATTTGGGGATGGGAGCTCTTCACACATCTACAAATGAAAAGGTGCTAATAAAAATATAGTTCAAAAGTAAACAACATAGTGAAATTGAAATAACTATATGTAGATACACCAACTGAAAAATCAAGTGTAAAAGGAAACACGCAGAAATGTTTCCTCAATAGTTTTCATTTAGTAGTGGGGTGTCCACTACTACTTACTCTAAGACTCTTTCCTGCCTACTCAGTCACCTGATTGTAGGTTTGGATGATACAGATATTTTATGAAACACAGTATTTCCCAACAATCTTATTAAATAAACTTTTTGTTTGCAATCGTAGACACCTTGTTTTGATGTTTGAAAACAAACTTGTTTACGTATGGTGAAAACATCATTGTGAAAATATAATTACTGGGTTATAATTTCCCCTTTTGTTTACTGTTTGCAACCTATGTGAGCCCATCTGATACTAAGTATTATTTTCCTCTGCTTTTTTCTAGTCATACTGTTATTATCATCATTATCATCAGATTCAGGGTTAACAGGCACTTCTGTCAGGATGCCATGAACTTGGCTCCAGCAGCAGATTGCTGTTCAATGAATAGTTTGGGAAAGACTGAGTAGATGGCCTTAATTTAATTTCAGGCACACCCTTGCAATGCATTAGCGTAGATGCAGATCCACCAGAGTGATACAAGCAGAACTTCCAAAATCTGACTGTAATCACTTTGCTTGACAAACAGGGTTTGCTTAAACCATGGAGGTTTCTTAACAGGCAACACTGGGAGGGTATCAGCTGCCCAGCAGGATTTGTGTCAATTTATTCAACCTCTCTGAGAAAAAATGCCTGAATGATATGCAGGGATTGCAGTCACCACAGTAATTACAAGGAAGAATAAATCAGTGAAGAAAGTCAGGACTGTCTATAAATGAGTGCATTTAACAACCTGTGAGGAAGTTGCCACTTTGGTGGCTGGATGATGTAAAGAGTCCCAAAGAATGCAAAGCATGACAGTGTCATAGAATCACAGAATGCTTTGGCTTGGAAGGGGCCTTAGAGATTATCTCATTCCAGTCACCTGCCATGGGCAGGGACATCTTCCACTAGACCAGGTTATTCCAATTGTTTTAATCACTCAAGTCATAAGCTCAAACCCTTGTAGAGTCAAATTAACCTTTTATCAGATAGTGAGTGACACACTGATTTTCCTGTAGCTTATGCCATGACCTAAATTTTGGATGAAACTTGAAACACAAGATCCAAATAATTAGAAAACCCCAAATCTCTGGGTAACAAGATAATATGAATCTAACTAATTTAGAAATTTAATCTTAAATTTCCCTTTACCACACCAATAAATATCCAAGACTATTTTTCAATGGGAAGAAAAGGGGAGAGTTTTCTCAGTAGCATTTGCTCACATACAGTGGTGAAAATCCTGCCCAGATTTGCTGCCACATCCACCAAATAGGTCCCTGCAGCTCAGTCATGATCCAACACTTTTCACCTGAAAGAGGTCTCAGACTGAATGACACTTGAAGTGCTCTAAGTCATCACAGTACCTTCCACTAATCACTATCAGCATCTAATGGATTCATTTCTGGAAGCACTTTAACTCTTCTGGATACCTCAGAGGAGAGGATTCCTCTGGCTACTCCAGCTGACATCATTAGGCAGCTTTAGCTGATGACTGCCAATGGCTCTGTGCTCTAAGCAGGCTCCCCCAGAACCAATCTCCAGGATCCCAAACCCCTTAAACAACCTCTTCACTGTGAGACTAAGTCACAAGTGGGAACATATTGCTCTCCTCTGAGGATTAGATTTCTCAGCCTGCTTTTATTCTGACAGTCTCACCGTAACATGTCATGCCATAAGTGCTTGACTGTGACTCAGGTCACAGGAAAAATTGAGGATGGCTGAACTGGTGTAGAAAAATTTGTGTGCTCACTTTTGCTCAGTCAGAAACAATCTTGAGATCTGTGGTTTGCTCAGGTTTGGTGCAGCACCTGCTCTGTTTTTCAGCATTGCACACAATGAAACACACAAAGGGGAACATCTTCAATTTTGTCAGGTGTGCTGCATAGTCTTGGTAATGTCATATGCCCCATGTCATGTGGAATCACTAATGATAATTTAACAGATTGGCTCAAAAATAAACTAAACCTGAAAGGAAATGGAATCCCCAAGAAGCCTCTCCAGCTTAGTCACACGGCTCATCCTGGGAGAATCTAGGAAAGCAGATGTGCTGTTTGTGATATGCTCTGAGTGTTATCAAATCAAGGTCCCATTGAGCTAAGAAGTGAAAGGACTTGCAGAGCTGAGAAGGAAATCCTTATGGAAATGCCTTGCCAGCAACCCTCTCTTTTTTTAAATCAAAGTACCGTCAGCTCTCACACATCTGCTGATTGCAGCTGTCACGGTGTCATCCGGAGAGAAAGGTGAGCCCTGGGTGACTCAGTGCATGAACGTCAAACATTAGCACTGCACACACTGCAGGAACATCACATTGATGCACCTGTTTTGCACCATTGCTGGGGAAACTGAGAATTCAAGTCTCTCTGCCATGCAGTTAAAGTTGTCTGCCTTAAAAAAAGGGAGGAGAAAGAGGATGAGAATCTCTTTTATAGGGGCAGAATTATCACCTGTATCTTATGTGTCAAAAACTGTAGCTGATGTCTTCTTGAATGTTGAAAGGCCCCTTAGGATGTTCAGATCTCCAGTTTTATGCTAATAATCGTTGCTGTATCTTGTCCACACAACAGTGTTCAGCATATTAACACAGTTTAGTAAATCAAATTTAAATTCAAAATTAACACTATACTTACAGCACAGGGACTTTAGGCAGGATGCAGTGGGATATACTAAAATTCAAAGGGATCCTGTATGGGATTCTTAGTCACTCAGATGTTCCTCCACATTACTTTAGGTCTAGTGTATCATAGAAGACAGGACCTGCTCAATTTCAATGGTAATAAAAGCAGCTAACAGACCTGAAAAGCTGCATCAACATTTTATCCTAAACAGTTGCTCCAGGAAGGCTGAGCTAAAAACCCCAGGCAAGCTGTCAGTAGCTAATATTAGCCTACATGTACAGAAATTTTTTTAATTTCAGAGCAATTTTCAAAGACTGCAGAAAATGTTCTCTATACTGCAGAGAAAATCCAACAGTTCATTTTTGTGCTGATGCAGCTGCAACTGCTGTTTGCTAGATCGTATCTCAGCTTGGTCATTGCAATATCAACGTGTGATTTTATAAACCTTTTAACTCTTGTGTAAAACACATTATACATGCTAATGGCTTCATTTGACTAAGCTGGCTTTGTCATTTTGCTGCAGCTGGGTGAAGGTACTATATATTGATATACCCTCATATGTTAAGCAACCCCATAATGGAATACATTGCCTTGGAGTCTTTAGTCTTTATGAAAAAAATCCTTATCACTGCCCAGAGAACTATTCTGTGTGCAGTAATTATGTAATATTAATGAACAGTATTACATACAACTATTTTCTAGCCCTATTCTTTGTATGGAATGTACTTTAGAATGACCTGACACTGCAAAAATGCCTCTAGCTTCCATGGCTCATGTAAAATACAATAAATACATAAATAATTTAGAAGAGGAAATAGGTAGTGTTGCAAAGGCAGTGGCGTTCTGTACTTCAAAATCCGTTGACGTGACCTTTGCAAACGCATTTTTTCTTTTTCCATTTAAAAATGCTGCTTCCTCAAGTTGGACAAAAAAAAAAATCCACACAGAGACAGAGTTTTAAAAGGCCAGTTTGAAAGCTCACTTTATAATTTTCTTTCTGAAATTGTAGAAGGGAAAAAACATACGGTGGGGTATTTGCCTGCCCACTGTAGCCTTTCATAAGGAGCCTGGCATATCTCTGTGCTATGATGGAATTGCTGAAGCTGGAAGTTCCTAAATTTTGAGCCAGGGTGCCCTTTTCCAAATATCTGAGAGGCTAAACCTGAACCCAGTGGATGAGCCATGCCCAGGTGTGCCAGGAGAGCCTGTCCAGGGGCACCACCAGTTGTCCTAGAGGCATCTGGAAAGCAATGGTCATTCAATGGTCTTCAAGGAAAGAGGCCTTCTATGCTACGAAGACTTAACTTCTCAATCTCTTGGGATTTAAGAGGTTTTTCCCACTTCTAAAATAAATAACTTAATATTTAATTCCTGATAATAAAGGAGGAATGCGGAGCTTGTTGCAGGGGCCAATTAGTCAGGGCTTGCAAAGTACGCTGGTGCCAGGTATAATTTTTACTGCAACTCAGTGACACCTTCATTTCTCAAAGTAAGATTTCATAGCCCATTCATTTACAAAGTGGGCTAGTGCCTTTGGGTATTTGGGAAGGGCAAAAAGACAAATTGAAAAGCATCAAATCCTTTAATTTCAAAGTGCATTAAGCACACGCCTTCCAATTTTCTGACTAAAATGTTCGTTGGCTTTTTCCAAAGAGGTTTGTATTCAGGGCACAGAAATAGTTTGTGGATTTTAGATTCCTGAAATACTTAACAATGCTATTAAGGGGAAAAAAACAGTGAACAGTGGCTTCTTGTCCTAAAAAAAAAAAAAAAAAAAAAAAAGATTCACGTGCAAAGTGTTAATGAACCCAAGTGACAGCTTAAGGATAAAAATAGCATAACCCTCACCCCCCAAAGTTAGCTAATCAAACATTTTCTAGAACAGAATTTCTGAGAAGTGTGGGATACATAATAGAAAAAAGCAAAGAGAACAATATTATGAGTTCAATTTAGAGTGACCAAAATGAGGTTGTTGTTTTTTTTTTCACTTGGGAGCCACAGGACCCCCAGCATCTGGAGCAGTTGGATCCTTTTGGAGCATTGCTTGCTGGAATCTGTAGTCTCCAGGCTGCATCTCCATTATTAAAAAGGAGAGCAGTGGCAATCTGCTCCATTTTAGGCAAATTAAGTGCGGCTCTTTGGCTCCTGGCACATTCCCAACGCGGCTCCGAGATGAGCATAATTCCACAAAATCCATAGGATTCAAAGCCCGAGACTGCTACTGTTTCCCCTTCCTGTGCCTTGCAGGTAGTGGGAAGTCCTCTGATGGGGTCTTTGCAGAGGATAGAGAGATTCTGTATATGCTTAATGAATATTGGGGGTTTATGTGCTGAGGGAACAAATTCAGAAGAGACTTCCAGTTTTTCCTTTGAGTTTCCCACCTGATGGCTTTCATGTCATATTTCTGCTGGCAAGGGAGGGGGGGATGTTGCATATTCAGTGTTCCCCTCCTTCTGCCTTGCAGGGGAAAGAGGGTGTGTTTCCATCACCAGAGTAGAATGAACTCATGCTTTCCAATTTTTCCCCATGTTAGGAAATAGGTCCTGTCTCATTACTGGTGACAGCACATATTGGTAGGTCATAGAGCAAAGGGAGAGCCTTGCGTAGAACAGCTGGGGCCCAGAGCCAGAAATCTCATTAAAGTAAGCTGCTGCTATTTCCAGCCTGTAATAGAGCTTTGGAGCTTGATTATATTCAGTGAAAGCAGGTCATTACAAACACAGTGCTTTTTGCATATTATCTAAATTGAAATAATAATATGTTCTCCCCTTTCATGTGCTATATTGATAAATCCCAACTTATGAATGAAACATGTTGATTAGTTAGTTAAAAATAATTAGTTCCATATTATGCCTCCAAGTTTAAGACTCGATTAGTACAAACAAATAACTTTTCTTGATAATAAGTCATTTACAGAGTATTCTCTTAAGTAGAGCACACAGGCATAAAAATAATCTGCAGCAATAAATTGTGTTATTTTTTCCTCTCTTTTCTCTGACTTGAAATATAACAGTACTTTTAGACTTGAGAGACAGAATATTTATATCTATATGCAGATTCTGATCTCAACAGCAACTGCCGCAGTGCAAGTCTGGCATTATTTGACTGAGGTGTCAGTGAACCAGATAAGAATGTGACCCATAAGTGTTCTTTGAGTCAGTCTTTCTGGCCATATAGCCCCAAAAGAAGAATTATTGCTTAGAGTGACTGAGAATATTGCTCTGTTTAGCATCTCATTATTTAACTTGCATTTAAATATTCCAATATTTGCATCAGAACTGTGCCAATGTGGTTTTCCTTAGCAGTGGAAGTTCTTTGGAAGGAAAACAAAACCCTGCGTGAACATTTTTTTTCTAGTCATCAGTTCACTGAATCCAGCACTATCAGGAATCTCCGTAAAGTTTAAGCCCAATTCTGAATATGAACATTTTCCAGAACCAGGGCTTAGGACAGTCATATGGACAAAGTCTTTTTTTCTTTTTTTTTTTTTTTAGCTCCCATGGGGTTCTTCTCATATTGGCAAAAGATGGGTGCAAAACTGTGTGCAGGAGACATCTCTTAAAGAAAGACTATACACTGATAGGATTATGGGATATATATTGCAATAAAACTAAATAACATCCTGGTAAAAAGCCTCGACTCTGTTGATACTGTCTCTGCTGCTGCTCCCACCTACAGAGCCTCTCTGATGGAAAGTTATGGCTCTCAATTATCACCATGAAAATCCAGCCCTATTTTGGGAGTACTTATAACTTGTAGCAGTCATCGAAGTGTGGGAGTTTGACGGCGTTGTTGGAGAATAACAGCCTTGGTGTTTAGGCGCTGAAGCATGACAACCTTGGATGAGGCAAATAAGACACTTTTGAAAGCATTTTTATAAAACTCCCTTCCTTCCTGGTTGACAGGAAAACTTGCAAAGCCTGGGAAGAGAACCAAACTGCCAGGAAGGATATTAATCCAATATCAGGAGTTGTGGATGGACACTTGTCCATCAGTGGCTAAGACCAGCAACTTTCCAACTATACATAACCACCAAACAGCCAGGAGCTAGAAATGGCTAAATCTCAACTCTCTTGTGAAAGAACTGAGGTGACTTACTGGTTAAAAACTCTTCAATCCTTCCCAGTCCTCTCAGGGCACTTACTGAGAAATGGTAATGGTTTGCAGTCTCAGAGTGCTTTTAAAGCACTCAGTGTCAGAAAAAATGGCACTAACCCACCCTCCTCCCCGTATTCTGGACCTTTTTCTCAATGCTAATCAGGAGTAATTTCACTGAAGTGAAGGGAGTTATACAAGACCTGTGTAAAAGTGGAATCAGATACATGTATCATACATTCAAGATTCCTGGCAAAATATGCAGTATTTACTTGAGGAAATTAAAACATTTCAGAGTCTGGATGATTTAAGGGCTATGTTCTTACTTCCTAGAAATTAGAACAGTACCTCATGTAATCAATAAGTGTATAAAACTGTCTAAAATGCAAGCATTGAAGAGGTCAGGAGTGGAAAAAACAGCTGAAATCACTTTACATGATATGCTGGAAAAGCTACATTGTTTTTACCAATAGCACCGAGAAGCCATTGCAAAAGGCAAGAAACTAATTTAATGGTATGGCAAACAGCATTTGTTTCATAAAGTCAATTTTTGCCACTTCCGTGGCAAATAAAGCACAAAATTAGACGGTTCAGTGAAGTACTTTGGCTCCAGCCTCCCTTGAACTTTAAGAAATTCAGGGAAACAAGCTCTTGGGTTGGGCCCATCTGTGTCAGGAACACCACACTGCACCATACCACACTATCAGTATTATTGTCGCATCAAATCACAAGCACCAGGCAGTGTGTGGGGGGGTGTATTACCTCCTCGATGCCGTGGAATAGAAACTCCTCAGTAACATGTGAAACCTCTCCAGTGTCTTCCACAAGAAGCAGCTCCATTAATACTAATGAAGTGCTGATTCTGCACAAGAGATGCTGCAGATCCTCCAGGAGAGCTGTAGGAAGGAAACGGGCTCTTAGACATGTAGGGAGTCACTCAGCTTCCACCCTTGAATCTGAAAGAGCTGCTTGAGTAGATTTCATAGAATCATGGAATATCCTGAGTTGAAAGGGACCCACAGGGATCATCCAGTCCAACGCCTGTCCCTGCACACAATACCCCAAAATTCCACCATGTACCTGAGAGTGTTGTCCAAGCGCTCCTTGAGCCCTGGCAGCCTTGGGGCCATGATCACTGCCCTGGGAAGCTTGTTCCAGTGCCTGGCCACCCTCGGGGGTATCCAGCCTAACCCTCCCCTTGACACAGCTCCAGCCATTCCCTCGGATCTTGTCACTGGTAACAGAGAGCAGAGATTGGAACTACCCCTTCACTGCCCCTCGTGAGGAAGTTGTAGGTTTGATGGAATTTGTAGGTGAGCAAGAAATTAAAAAAGAAAATATCCTGGACAGCATAAATAAGCTGCACATAGTCTTCTGACTTGTAATAACTCACTGTATCAGCTCCTGGGCTACTGCAGGAGCATAAGGAGGCTGCCAGAAAGAGGAACAAACACTCCTCTGTGCTGCCCCTTCTCCCTGCTCTACAATACTCCAAGGCTTGCGAAGTTTGGCCAAAGAATGGTGAAACCCAAGAGCAACTTCAGACAACACATGCTGGTGATCCTGAGTCATTGGCTGATGTTAAAGGCAGACCTGCAGTCAGATGTGGTGTGTGAAACAGGGACTTTGCCATCAGTGGAGCTGCCCTTTCCTTTATGCTGATCTGAATTTTGCATCACACAGGCATTAAAAGAAATCTCTGTGAACATCCAGTGAGGGGGATTGACCCCTGCAGAGTCAGCCTCGGTTTTGAATGGGTTGGCTTTTTTGGCTTGTCACATCTTTCTAGTCTCTAAATGTCTGCCTTTGTATTATAATATGGTGTGCCGTAAATATCTGTAATGGAACGGATTACATCAGCTACTTTAGTGTTGCCAATCTCAATATTAAACTCTGCAGCAGCAAGGAGCCCTGCCTAAAGGACTGTGACAAGTATTCAGCTCCATTTATATTAGAATACAAAGTACAGAATAAACCCACATAGTTTCTGGCAACTGATACTACAAGTCAGATAAGAACGGCACAGGGGAGAACAGTGACAGAGCACTGAAGCTCCTTCTTAGATTAAGAGCTGAGGATACTTGATACGTGCCCTTCCTGAATGTGCTGTAGGTTAGTAATTTTTTTTATTATTTTTTAAATAGTAAATCCCCAATACCCCAGCAAAACCAAAAAGTTCTGTATTTCTACACCCACTGACTCTGTTAAGGGTGTGCTGGTTGCAGCAGGGGATAAAGAGAGATCTGGTTAGATTTTCATATATTTTCACCTCCTTTCAGATACTCAAAAGACACTAGTTAATAATGCTTAAAAATATGTTTGACATTTCCTTGCCGTTTCTATTCTCTCAGTCAGGTGCACCTTGACTATACTGTCCTCACTACATCGTCAAGTTTTCTTGAGGTTGTTTGGGCCAAATCAAATCCCACTCCTATGAGTTAAGCCAACATTAGATTCCAGGGAGCTTGACCAGAACTATTGTCCCTATGTTAGACTGTTCATCAGAACCTTTTTCTTTTCCAGTCCTCATAGAGAATATTCTTGGAAGAGACTGCTCAAAGAATTAGGCAGCAAGTGTGAAATAATTAGACTCAGTGGAACACAGGTTCTGAAGCTTGGGAGGCATGATTCAGCACTTCATCTCTTCAGCATTAATGATTTGTTGTTTTGGGTTTTTTTAAGATTTTCAAGGGAAAAACTGGGCTGACTTCTCTGCATGGGACTTAGATTTTCTGTAACTGCAAAGATAAAGAAGTTGGCAAAAACTTGCTTTATCCACCATGCTGTTCTCTGACTGCCTCTAACCCCACAGAGATGGCTTCATTCCATTAGTATTTACTGCATATAAATTGCAAACAGCATGTTGAGACGCTCTGAGGAAAAAAGCAATAAAAACATAGAAAATATGAATGCTCAAAAATTGTATTGTCTGTTGTAGGAATATGGAACCAGATCCTTGGGTCCTGTGCCTTTATTTCAGTGAAGGAGCTGGCCTATTGTTTCTATTTAAAATTGGTTGCCATGGTGGTATCATCCGGGCTTTCACCCTGATGGAAATTGTTTGCATCCGTGACGCAGAAGCGCTGGCAACCCAATGTTTGCATCTACCTCCAACACAGGAGTAATTGTGGGAATGGAATCTGACACTACCTGTGCACAGTAAATGGGTTCCTTAAACACCCATGTACTGTTAAAACTGTTGAAAAGCCCATGGTTTGATCTTCTGCAGCCCCTGAGGCTGCAGAGACGTCAGACAAAGTGGAAGTGCTGAAGTGAAATTCCATGGCCAGGCTGACCTTTCCCCTGGGTGTGACGCTGGCGCACGGTTTTGATTTTGCAGCACCACCTGGAATTTCTTGGAAGTTACAGGTCTCATATTTTTAAAGTGATGAGACGCCCTGCCTAACATTCAAATCTGCTGATACAAGAGCCTCTCTCTTCCATTTTCTAATGACTCTCAATCATTAGCCTCCTTATGCCACAGGCAGCTACTGATCCCATTAATTAGGTGAATGGCAGCCACCAGGACACTCGGAAATGTCTAGGAACAAAAGGTAGGTTAAAAAAGGGACTCTTCATATGCAGTTATCTTAGGTAGCAGTTCAACTTCTGGCTCAAACTTGCTATGCATTCAGGTTCAGGAGTGCCAGAATCTCATGAGGACCTTCCAAAACTTCCCCCTGCTTCCCACTTGGTACTGATTCTGCAGGGCACATTCACAGAAACAAACCCCAGACAGTCCCAAGTCTCAAAGGGACTTCTAGGCTTAAAGCTTTCTCTTTAATTAAAGAAGTTCTTTTGGAATACTAAATCTCCTACAAGGAACAGATGGGGTTAATGCTCCTCACTGCATTAGTTGTCAGCATTATACTTTGAACAAAACAGCAGCAGATTTACTAGCTAGAGTAGTGCTTATTAAATTGAATTACATCTGGAACATTAATATCAGTCCGTTCTCTTTACCTTTATTGAGAAATCCTCCCTTCCAGCATATGTGATAAGTGGGGGAGGAGGAACTCAAGAGCAGCTGTGAACAATGAACAAGGACCAAACATTATCAGCAGGAAAGAAAACCTGGCAGTGCCAAGTGCACAATGGCAGCTCACCCTGTGCAGAGCAGGGTCGGCCCGGGGTGCCAGCTCTGTATTCCCTTCTAGTTTGCAAACGAAACAGCCGGGCAGTCACCTCTCTGCCTGTCCAGCACGGATATTGTATTACAGCTGATGCGCCTGCAATGCTGATTCTGCTGAGCTAGAAGGGAAAGATCTGCAGAGTAAGAAATTATTGAAGGCAAGCAAGAACCTCGTTGTTTTTTGGCGATGTCAGTGCGACCCTCATCAATAATTGAACAGCTTTTCCAGGAACACAATTGAGGGAGACCAGAGCCTGCGTTACCACCTCGCTGCTTCAGCCAGCTGTTCCAGGAAAGGCTGCTCTCCACAGAGGCAATATTGTGCTGCTTCTTTATTCCACAGGCTCACAATATCGGAGCTGAGGCAGTGCTCCATCTGATACATCCCTTCCCACCCACACTCTCATACTTAAAAGCATCACAGGCTGAAAATAGGGACCATTTTAAAAGGGACAGGCCTGTTTGCTGCAGCCTGGAGCCCAGTGGGGTGTTTGGAGAGAGAGCTGAGGGCGTCTTTCACAGTCTGTGAACTTTGAAAAGTGCTGACTTTTCCATGGGAAAGAGGAAAGCTGCAGGTCAGAGCTTCACTCCATCGCTATCACAAGGACTTGGCAATAGTCATATCTGGATACTAAAGCCAGGAGCTTTGTATAAAAACTGAGAAGTGGATTCCTGAGAGCTCTCTGTTAAAAAGCTGGCACCTGAAGGATGGGGGAAGCCAGGGGACCTTGTGCCTGTACCACTCCTGCAGAAGACCTCTCTCTGTTAAGCCCTTCAAATCAAACCACCACTCTAAGAAGGGGCCAACCTGTAATAAATGCTGGAAAAAACCCCAGCATATGAGGGGAGAATATCAGAGGTTACACTTGGTTAGGCCTTTCCTAAAGTGTAATCTGTATGATACAAGCTGATAGCTGTGCTCTCCTGGCAGCAGTTTTTGTGGGTCAGAAGTGCATCCCTTACCACAGATCTTGTGGGTTACTCTGAAGGCATAAAGGGGGTAGAAACTGTGACCTACAGGCTCTGCTACCCTGGCACACTTTGGGTAAGGCCCTGGCCTCTTCTCGAGCTCAGCCTTATCATTACATTGCAATCAGGAGAGGCAAGAGAGAGATTTCTGCAGTAAATATTGTATCAGGCAGTCTGAGCTGCTTCAAATGAGAGCAGCTCATAAAGAGCTACTAAATATAAAATCATCCTCAGGGCAGCTCCAGTTTAAGCCAGGGCATGTCAGCCCTCAGAGAAGCACAGAATCTTCTGGGATGTAAATAAGATAAAGGCAGGATGAGGAGGAAAATTAGAAGTTTACAGCTGAAATTCTGAAAAGCCAATGGAAGGAATGCCATGTAAAAAGGAGAGGAACAAAACAACAAAAAAAAACCCCATGAAGAACAAGAAATATCTAGTATATGCAGTCCTAGAGTTTGGAATTTCAAGTGTCCTCCACCACAGTGTCATGCATTTTTTACATTAATCACCCATCCTGCATACCATGGTGTCCTCTTTACCTTGGAGGAACTGTAAACTCATTCTAACCCTTCTCTCCCCTCTGCTTTCTCCAGACCATTTCTTCCCCTATGTTTCTACATAACCCACAACATAGATGTCCCAAAAACCACTAGCAAAAAACAGAAATACAATAATTAAATCTTTCACTGACAGAATTGAGTCTTCCATCACTGTGGTCTAATCTCCACCTACTGTAAAGGCAGCAGATGTTCTCTGTGCTTGTCCATTTTGTGTCCACTGGTTCCGTGGATGGCAGATCTAGACCCAGTTTTACACTTTATATGGGTGCAGCTTGGTCTAAGTGGGGTACGAGGGAAGCAGATCTCCAAAACTCCCAAAACAGGCAGTGTATCTGATGGGGTCAGGTTCCTGCTGGATATTATTGAACTAGTTCAGCGATCCATAACTAGATCTGAACTTTGCTGCTCTGGCCTATATCTGACGGAGATAAAAGATTCTATCTATATCATTTGGGCCACACGAGTCCCTTTCTAAGCCATACTGTGTTTCCAGGTTATATTACCAACAGCTGACTCTGCTGACTTCTTGCATCTGAATCATTCCTCTGCTTTTATCCATGTTTTCAGCTGCAGAATTTAGTTAACTCAACTATATATGGAAATCAACAATTATCAGTAAATGCTGAAGTTTAACAAAGTGACAGCAGGATACCCTGACAAGCAGTTAATCATACGAGTCTGACCATGCTGACAGGTTTACAAATACCTTTGCTAAGCTTCAGTGTCCACACAATTTTATATATTAAAGGCAGGTCCTCTCTTGCAGGGTACTTGCACCGTCCCTGAGATTGGTGTCCTCGTACTTTTTGCATGTATACTCTTTCTTCCATAGGCATGTCTCTGAGATGTTTTTTCCAGTTCTCACCATACCCAGGCCAACTGCACTCCATGTAATTAATCTACCTTCTGAAAACAATCTTTTAATCATGGCATTAAAAACATAATTTTAAAAGAAAAAAGGAAAACAACAGAAAGTAGCTAAGTCCCAATCTACTATAAACCAGCTCAACTTAACCTGTGGTTTTATCATTTCCTGCTGTATCAATTTAGGCTTATCAGACCTACTTTCCTACACACATCTTCTAAATGGCTGTTTACCCCTGAAGCAGGTGCCTCACAGTCTTTTATCCCTGACACCCTATGAAAAATGAGCAAGGAAATGAAGCAGGACATATTTGACAAGATAGAATGGAGGCAGATTAGGTGAGCTCCTAAACAGGAACTGGGAATCTAATTTGTCTTGGTATCAACAGTATTCAGGCATCTAAATATCTTTTAGTACCTCGACCCAATTGACTTGGACACAGTTCACTCAATAAATCTGAAGCAAAGCAATTCAAGTGTCCCCAGGTCATCTGCTAGCACCCAAAATAACAAACTGTGATGGCTGGGGAGCATAATAGATGGTTCTTCAGGACAGTGAAGGTGTTACACATGGCCTCTCAGGCCAGTAAAAACCCACTGGCTTATTTCTTCTTGGGCAACCTTGACTTAATTCTGGCAGCTTTCCTGAGGTGTGTGTGGCTTGTCCCAGAGTCACCTACTGCTGTGCGCTGAAATTCTTCCAAGGTTTTACCTATCTTCAAGCCAAACTCTTGCTCTTTGCACAAAATGTATTGCAAGAGTTGAGCCCTGCTGAGCCCCAGAAACTGGCCTGGCAGTTGCAGCCCTGGGTGTTGGATTTGGGGACAGATTCCTTTACCAACACTTAAAACAAGAACACCAACCTGCAGAGATAATAGAGCAGTTGTTGCTAGGAGGCTTCAAAACTGCTTTCTGAAGTTCTCCTGAAATTGTATGTGCTTTGTTTGGATTTTTAAGAAACTTCGGGAGCTAAATAAGGCTGGATCAAAATCACCATAAAAGGGAATTGGATTTTGTGACCCTCCATTTCCTGAGACTGATATTTTCTGGGCACAAAACAGCTGTTTGAATCTGTCTCTGAAAGATTCAAGAATGAAGAACAGGTCTTTTGACACTGTTTATTTGCATTAAAGATTGGAGCAGAATATAGCAGTCCAGAATGTATAGAGAACACACACACAATATACACTTGTACTCATCATTAAAGCAATGTGTGTATATACATGTATATAGTGTATACAAGCAAACCTCCTTTTACATTCATGCCTGTGGTTTAGCTGTCATAACACTTGCAATAGAGCTGGGAACAACATCACTTTTCACATTCCTTGATCACAGAGCCAAAAACATATGATCAATTTGCCCTTTTAAATGTCTATATTACGACTCAGATTGTTTCTTAACATGTTACATTTATTTTAATTTGTTTGAGTTCTTCATAAAGTTCCTTTCCATTTTTCTGATTGGACAGTAGAACCTGAGGACATCTCTGTTTCACAGACAGATTAAAAATGGGTATAAATAGATACAGCAAAGTTGTTTACTCAGGACCTTTGCTGAAAGGAAGAATCAAACTAAACCCATTTCTTTGCTGCAATGAAAATCTGGTGGCTTTTACCCAAATAGTTACCATACAGTCTTACTTGAGACAAGGCACTGTCATTTTTTTCCTTAAAACTCAACTGTTTCCTTTTTGACAGTTTTTACAGATAAATTATGAAAGTTATAAATATGATGGCTAAAGGAGGGAAGAGCCCTGGATTAACTTTAGAGGAAGACATAAAGTTTAATAAGGTCAAAACACCCACTGAGAAGAGAGACACAAGGGAAGAAGACTGAGAAAGGTCATAAAGTATGTACCCACACAAGTATTTAAATAATATTATCAAAAAGCAGAGTTATCACATAAAGTCTGTTAGTTCTTTGCACAAAATCCCTTACACTTGGAGAGAGAAGATGGCATATTTCCTAGAGTCCAACTGTAGTCTGAGAGCCACTAACTACTTCAAAGTAGTTTTTTTGGCCCCATCACCACAGTAAATCATCAGAGTGAATGCAAAGTGTATTTAAACATGGTAAAGCAGTGATGAATCACCAAATCTACTGCCTGCTGAGATGGATCACCCCTCCACATGGGATCTGCTTCTCTTGCCTCTGGCTGAGGTGCCACTGACTCTCAGTGAGATAAGTCACTGGAGTTAAATGAAACCACAGCTTTTTCTGAGTGCCATAAAGAGTAATTTGTGTATTTGATTCATGTTTCAGAAGTGGAAAAATCATTAAGCCCATTAAAGGAATAATATTGAAAGCCACAGCATAGGGCGGGGGTGAAGTCTGATGGCTTCAGCTGGATTGGGAATAGAGGGAGAAACCAGTGTGTGAGCCCTGACTCTTCCACTGCATAAAGCAGCATGTATTTAGAGTGGGTAAAGCATCTGCCTGTGACAGAGATGCTCTCACTGGGGACAGAGAGAAACGTTCATCAACAGCAACAAAAGACCTTGGAGCATCCCTCCTTGGCCCTTTATTTCCTGAGTGTGTAAGCCATGAATGATGAGTGTGTTGAGGGTTAAAGTAAAAATAAAAAATCACTCTCTAGGAAAACATACAAGAAAAGGGTAGCTAAATCTCTGACAGATGAGAACGCTCTCAGGGTGTCAGCAACAGGAGTTCTGATTTACACTATCTGGAGGGAGAGATAAGGACTCCACAGTAGAGCAGCATCTAATAAATGATGCCTGCAGCACAATAACAAGAGCAAGCTCTTCATTTTATTATTTATTTCACAGTTAATTTAGTGTTCCTGAAAGCAAGGGCTTTTTTTTTTTTTTTTTTCCTTCTGGTCACTGACAGCACAGCCAAGTTCTCCCTCACTCACAGCTCTGTCAAAAGACACTTTATAAATAACTGGAGATGAGGATCTTCACCCCTGACCTGGGGGATCTACCACTTGAAAAGAAAGATGAGGAGCACTGATGCCTGGCAGACACGGCATGTCCCTGCCCTGCAGATTTGCTCACACAAACCTACCTGGTTCAGACCTGGTCTTCAAAGCAATAAACACTAGGGCCATGTGTAATTGGTGACCACATAATGCACATAACCAGCAACTCTGCTTGTAAAAGTAATCTCATTTCGACTTCTAGGGTCTGATACAAGTACTTGAAATGAAGTCTTGAAACAAGAAGATTGGATCAATGTTGAAATATAAAATAATTCCTCCGCCCTCACGCCCACCCCCCAACTGGAAAAAATCAACTGGTAATTGGGGAGACAAGTTAAAAAATCACCTAAATCTGGAGTTATTTCCTCTGCTTTGCAGGAAGGATTTCTGCATGGCTGCATGATTTCTGTGCACTTGTTCAGAACCAGAGGTGTTGCAAACACCTACTTTGTTTTTGCTGCCGCTTCCATGTTCCTCATTCCCTTCAGTCTGTCCCTGGCTCATTAGTCATGTTGGGGCAATGATAAGGTGGAGAATGATTACATAGTTGGCTCAGACTTTTCCCTTCCCAGTACAGAGTGTGCTTGAATCCCTCCTGGGTGGAGACTGACCTGAATGCCTTCTTTAAACCATACACATGCAAGTCTGTACTGTAATGATTTCCACTTTGGTTACATACCTGTTCCTGTTCCCAGGGCTCATCTTTCAAAACAGGATGGTCCTGATTCAGGTCCTGTTGTTGGCTTCATTGATTTGAGTGAGAAAACTGCAAGCCCACACTGAAACAACTGACATTTTTCAGTTGTCTTTAGAAAAAAACATTGCTCTGTGCATTCCTCACCTGTTTTTACGTGCAAGTCAATTCAGCCAGTGAGTGAGTGTATGTCGTGACAGTCCCCTGAGGAATATTGCCTCTGGGAATAACTTTTCAAGGTACTCAGAAAGTGTTTTGTGAGTGACTGCATTTGGAGATGTTCAGTGGTGAGACTCTGGTTTTGCCTCCCTCTTCTCCAAGCCATGTCAGGACAGGGGTGGTTTTTACCCACCTCAACAACATGTAGCTCCTACCCTGAGACAGGTCAGGGCTCACCTCAGTGGGTAACACTGTCATAGCACAGGACAACTGTCCTCATACGCCAAGGATCCAAGGACGTGCTCAGACTTCCCCCTTAAACCTTCTCTTCTCATGCTTTTGTTTGTTTTTTTTGTTTGTTTGTTTGTTTTGGTTTTTTTTTTCAGAAACTATTAATGTCCCTTCTCTATCAGCCTGAGCCTTGGCTTCCTCCTTGACTCAGTCCTTGACTCAACATTACATCAAAGCCACGTCATTTCTTCTGCTTTATGTTCAATTTTAGCCTTTCCTCTATTCTCACACTGAGAAAAATAACCTAAACACAAATTGCCTTGTGACTTGCCTGTAGCAAACTTCTCCTTTCTGCCACACCACCACCAGTATTACCTGTTCAAACCCACTCAGACTGTTCCTCCTGTTGCTCCACAGCCTCCCACCAATTACACCCTCACATCCATGCCCTTTGCATGCAATGCTTATGGAAAAAAAAGGTGGAAGATGCAGGGTGAGAAGAGGGGTTTGGATAGGAAGTTTAGGGCAGTGAAACACAGAAGTTCTAGCAGCAGGTGCTGGCTCAGCCCTGCCAAGGTACCACCGCTCCTGCCCTGAGCTCCTACACAGTGCTACTTGCTCTTCCAGTTCCCAGCTCCCACAGCTGTCAAAACACTTCTGCCAGGGAAAGTAATGCTCTCCCTCCCTGCCTCTGGCCATACCCAGTAATAAGCTTTCCTGCCATAGTCCTTGCTTAGAAACTCTTCTGCTGCTTGGCACTTCTGCATCCAACGCAGCCCCCCACAGGCGTGCCCTGCTCTGCCCCAGCCCAGCAGAGGGCTGACCCACTCAGGGCCGTGTCCAGCAGAAAAGGGCCTTCTGACACCTCTCCTGCCATGTCTGGACATGGTAATGCAAAAAAGGGCCAGCTGATACACTTGGCCTGCTTTCCCCCAGCTTTGCCTTTTTTTCACATCAACTTCAGTGCCCCCAAATTCTCACACTGTTGCCCAAACACCAGCTGACTCGGCAGATTAAGTGGTTAACCCAGTTGTCACTGAGGCATCCCTGCCATTCCACTGAAATACATAAAAGCTAAGGAACTAGCATATTCTAGGCATTAAATCAGGCATCTGAAGTCATCACCAACTTATTTTGCTTTTAAATCCCTTAGTGATAAAAGGGACCTCGACAGAGATGTTTCAAAGCTGCCTTGGGATTTAGATTAAGCTAATTTGGGGGTTTGGATACCTACACATCTTAGGCTGCACTGAAAATCACAAGCTAAACTGATTTTCTATGTAGTAGAATATGCTGCTTCCCCAAGTGAAGGTAACCACTTGCCTTGCAGCCAAAGGCCACAAAGTCAGAAAGGCTGGAGGGGGTCAGGAAGAGGAGGGGAGGCACATTCCCAGTGGAAAATGCTATTGATCCTTTGCCATAACAGCAATAGCCAGTAATACTGTAACATGAACTAACCTGCCCACCAAAGCAAAATGCTCAGTGATTTGTAAAAATCCCCTCTAGAATGTAAAGAACAAGACCAGAAATGCTATTTAAGGTTTGCAGGTTTCCTCGGGCAATGAAAGAAGCAAGAAGCCTGATTAAACTCCGATTTGTTTCTTTTCAGGCACTTTTCAGGCAAACAAACACATCCCCTGTGCTCACACAGAGAACTCGCTGAGGAAGGGCTGGTGGTGGGTTTGTCAGTGTAGAGAGAGGGAGAGGGAGAAAACTCTTTCCCTACAACAAGAAACATGCCCCCAGCTGAAGGCATGGCACAGTTCTCCCATCCTGGGCTTGTATAGCATAGCCAGTCACAGCAGTACTGAGGTTGAGGGAACACCCTAACTTGGATGCATTTTGTTAGAGAAAGGGATCATCTCTGCTGCCCTGACCCTAGTAAAACTTCTTTTCTTTTTTACTGGGCTTCAGTGCTAGAGCTTGCTGGATCCCTCTGAAATGCTAAAGGAGTGATTCCTGTTGGTGCGGAGGAGCCAATAGCAAGATTTGGTATGGTAATGTACCATTCCAGATACAAACTGAAATGAGCATAGCACCATGCAAACAAGTGCATGCTCCCAGCAAACACCCTCTGGAGAATTATTGGAAACCATTCCCATCTGACAGGCTGGCACTCAGCCCTCTCCCCAGCCAGCATTCACCCCTCTGGTAGCAGCTAATGAGCACTGGGCAGCACAGGCGGAGAAAAGCCATAGTAAAGCAAGAATTGCTCTGATCTTTAATCATGTGGCTTGAAAGGGGAAGAGACACTATGCTGGACATCTCCTGACTTCACAGGGAAGTGAATCTAATAATGAAATATTATTATTGTAACACAGCAGTGCCCAGTGGGCCTTAGGAATAAAAGAGGCTCCATTGCGCTGTGGTGCATCAGCATTTCCCAACAAAAATGTGGCAAGGATAGATGAGAGAAACAAGTGGGTACAGACACACCAGGCAGGGGAGCATGAGAGCAAATGAGTTTTCAGTTTGCTGACAAGTCTGTAAACATGAATGAGTAATTTTGTTTGTCTGAGATTTTAGAAGTTATAAAGAGGCATCTTGGCACTGGACAAAAAATGTTTCCCTCTGGACTTCGTAATAACCAAACTCCAGAACATTTTTAAATGAAGAGTCAGACTGAATCAAAACAAGGATTTATAAAAAAAAAAAGAAAGTCCTGCTTGAATGTCAAGTGGAATGGTCTGGACATTTCTATGTATTTTTCAAAATTAAACCAAAGTGGTGTTTTGGAAAATGTTTTTCTTCCAAATCTTTTCTCGCAAGAGGGAATAACTGGGCTGGAAGCAAAGCATCTCATCCCTGCAAAGACCACATGGAAACAAGCCTGGCTATCTGGATTCACGTCAGCTGCCAAACCACTACTGTGGTTTTCAGTGCACTGCTGGGCTGAGGAGATTTTGGGGAAGAATGTGGAAAGGAAGGGAAAAGCCTTGAAGGTACGTACAAGTACAAGGGGAAAAAAGATGGGGCTGAAGGGTAGAAATGTTTTGAAAATGGAAGAGAAAGGCAAAACATAAAAGGGATCTAAGCACTCTACAGCCCAGAAAACATGACAGACAGGACTGGGATAGTGTCTGAAGGCAGTCATTTCTCTGGGATGGCCCGGGGAAGGGGAAGCCCAGGATGAGAAATGCTCCAGCCCAACTGATGAGCCAGGAAACAGATCCCTGTATCATGCAGGGTTTGAGACTAAAATACATGTTCAGAAAACACATCTCAGAAAGCTCCAGGGAATAAATATCATTTCCAACCTAATGTGATGGCACCAGCCAGCACTGTGTGACTCACGCTCAGACCTGACCCCTCAGAGGTTGTGGAGGTTGGTGTGGAAAGTTTGATACTGAGGGAGAAGTGGAGGGAGAGCTGACCTGGCCATCAGTGGTGAGTGGAGCAAGGAGACACTGACAGCCTCCCCCCACAGCTTCCTGAAGGCTTGGAAAGGACTGAAGGCTGTCACCGGATGTTTTCTGGGAGAGATGGGAAGAGGAAGCTTTTCAGAGATGTGTGCAGGGGAGAGGAGCTACCAGAGCAATGAGGCTGCTTTGCAAAGCACTTTCAATCAATTATTAGTCAAGCAGGTTTGGGACAGATGGCAGGAGGTAGAACAGACCACCGCTCCAACCAGGAGCCCCAAGGTGGGATCAGAAGGACCCCTTGGCAGAGATGGACATCACCACACAGGGCGTGGAGCTCTACAAGCTCCTGCTGCACTCCTGCTTTCTGCCTCTGCAGCCAGCAGGGAAGAGCAGCCCAGCACAAAAGGGTCAACAACCCAGCTGTGGCAGGAAAGGTTCAGAGGAGAGGAACTTGCAATACCAGAAGGCCAAGGGGGAGTTAATTTGGGTGTCACATGGCAGCTGGCAGTGACCAACAATTTGGGCCCCATGAGAGAGTCTGGTCCGGCCTCTGTGGTTTCTCCCTGAGCTGACAAACCCATCTACGAGGACCCTGCAGAAGTGCTGACCTCGCACACATGGGCTGAAACCTTGGGAAGAGACACTCTTCTCCCCTTCAGTTTGAAATAGCCCATGAATGAACGGTGTTTTTGCCTATTCTTCAAAATCATTTCACAAGGTATTTATTTTTTTACCCTCTAATTATTATTCGATATTCAGGTATCAGCTGGAATTCATTCCTGCTCTGTAATGTGAGAAACAAAACTGCTGGGGAGTTTTGCCACTGTGAAAACTCACAGTGAGCCCATGTAAAGTTTGTTCCTCCTCAAGCACTTGCGTACGTGAGCTCAGTATTTCCACCCCTGCTGGTGCAAGGACTGCTTAGCTGTGTGGGAATGCCTGGAGAAGGCCTTTGAAGAGGGCTGGATCAAACTGGAATTTCAGATTTAATTAATTGCTGTAGAAAATGTCACCAGTATTATTCACCCAGCTGTACTCTTATGTCATGTTTGCCAGAGACAAAGTTCTCCCATGTACTCTAATGAATCATAATATTTAAGATGAATACACAGCAGCAGTGACATTCACCAGGGCTTTCAGCAGCTGGAGCTTGGGGTGAGCTCCACCAGGCTCCTCTCCCAGCTGCAGCTGGATGTGCTTCAACTTGACTGGTCCCAAGCTTCCCGAGGTCCTTCCCTGCTCAGAGACAGCCCCACACCACCTTTCCAGGGCATGGGCTGCGGGGAGACCCTCTGCACTGGGAATTTCACTGCCCTGGTGGTACCCCTGAGTCTGCCAGGCACACCAGACCCAGCTGGGGTGGGAGGGTAGAAGGTGGTGTTGATAGGGCTGTAAATCATCTTTGTTTCCTGCTGATCTCCGGAGCTGACAGAGATCAGTCTGCTTCAAGCTGAAGAAACTGAGTGAAGGTGGGAAGAGGTTTCTATTACGTATGATCAGCTTACGCTGCAATTAATGCTTTTTTTTTTATAATATCTCTTTGCAGAGCAGGTTCCTCTCTGTTCTCTCCTTTGAGCTAAACCTTCCACCACTCCCATTCCTGCCAACACCCACTGCTAAGGAGCACTGCAGTGAAATCTAATCAGAGCGGAGATCAACTCATTACCCTGAGAAGTAAACGTGTCTCTCAGACAAAGCAGCAATTTTGTCTGAGTCATTGCAGCACCCCGAGTGTATCCAAAATAATCAAAAGCTGGCTAAACCAGTCCATTAGTAGCAGAGCCATCAGCTTTTTCTCCTGCATAGTCCCAAGGAGAAACCATGGTCTGCTTGCCCTACTCCTGGAAAGAAAACCTCTTGCTTCTTTGTTCCCACGATTTAGAATTCAGAGATATCCCATGGCTTGAGTGTTCACGTTTCCTCTTTGTTACAGGACATTAAAACATGGCAAGGGAAGGGACACTTTTAATGCCTTGGGCCAACTGGAGAAGGGCTGAGAATGGTGTAATCATTGGTGTGGATGGGGATAAACAACCCAGACTTTCGCGTGCACACGCGGATGAGCACAAACAGGAGGAGGAACAGCGTTACCATAGAAATGAAGAGCTGCCTGCACAGACATCATTTGTCACATCAGCATCCCTGCCACGGGGTGCTACCTCAGCCCTGCAGCTGTGTGAGGGTGGTGGTGCCGTTGGGTGTGCAGGTGTTGGGCTGCTCAGCAATCCTTCCTGGTGCCACTTGGGAGAACTGATACTGAACTCTGATAATGGTCAGAGAAGTTCTGCTGAAGGAGCAGAAGTGCTGTCTTGGGTGCCATCCAGGAAACAGGTTTTGGAGCTGTGGCTGGGACACCAGCCCTGATTCCTGCCACAGAGCCAGGGATGGAGGAGTCTGGATACTGACAGCTGAACACCTTGTCAGGCAGAGGATGTGCAGAGTAGGGCCAAGAGCTTTAAATTCCTCCCTTGACATCATAGAATCATTTGCTGCAAGTGGAGAAGGGGAAGTTGTACAGTGGATTAGGATCACAGAATGGTGTGGGTTGGAAGGGACCTTAAGGATCATCCAGTTCCACCCTGCCTGCCATGGTCAGGGACAGCTTCCACTACACCATCCAACCTGGCCTTGAAGGTTTGCCTGTGGTTCTGAGCCAGCCTCTGATACAGGTGACAACCTGTGTTCTCCCTAGGATGGGCTACAGTGAGTAATGCAGCCTCATTTACAGGAGACAGGAAGGTTTGGGGTGTACCCCTGCCCTGGAGGCACAGAACCTTTCTCTTTGTTCCCCTAAAAGATCCTCACTTAGCAGGAGCAGAAGACCAAGCAGTGTTTCCTCACACCCTCCCCAGGGGATGGCTGGGGTTCACAACACCAGCAATTTTCCTGCAAGCCTTGTGGAATTTGGTATTTTTCATGAAGTCTGAACTCCTGGACTATTTTCATTAACTCAGAGTCTTAGCTTTCTTTTTTTTTTTCTAGGTCTCATGACTGCAAAGAAAAGCTTAAAACTATGACCCTTAAGCCTCATAAATCAGAAGTTAAATAATTTCTTTTTTAAACTCAGCCCAAACATCCCTATTAAAGAAAAAAGAGAGAGAGAGAAGCAAGAGCTTATGACATTTTTTTAACAAGATGTTTTTTGGGTTTTGTGAGAGAAGCTAGGGGCTGCAGAACTAGTATTCAGAATATATATAAGAATCAAACATAAAAATAAACACAATACAATATACATAATATATATTTCAAAGTCTGACCTTGCAAGTCCCTCCTGGTTTCTGACAGAGAATTTATTATCAAGACATGTTCTCTCCCCTTGGCCCTCATGAAAATTGCCAGTGGAATAGGACATTCTTGGAGAGAACAGAGGAGCTGAAATCATAAACATCCATGATGCAGTCAGAACATACAAGCCTATAAATAAATATACCTGAATGCTAACAGCTTTCGGTCAAGAAAAATCAGTGTTGACCACTTGCCAGCAAGTCAGCAAATGGCTGTGGAGAACAGCCCTGTATCACCCTACAGTCTGTGGTGCCTCTCAAACCACACAGGCAGTGAACAGGCTACAGAATGTTGTTCTGTCCCTCTGGATGCTGCCCCAGTAAATGATTTTCCTTGATCAAGACTTAATCCAATAAGGAAGACATAGTAAGAATGTAAATGTCAATTGTAGTTGAGAAATTTGACCTGTTGGTCAAAGAAGCAGCTTAATTTAATTAGAGCTACTTATTGGAATAAAACAAATGCCTGTTGTAGTAAGACTCACAGACAACTGTGTGAGGATAATGTGAGGAAGAGGAAAAGGAATGAAGGGATCTGACCTAAATTGCCCAAAGTGAGAAACTGCAAGGTCAGAGGCAGGACAGCCACCTCTGTTTGCTGTTCCTGCCTTCTGGACCTCACCAGCACAGCAACATAACACCCCATGCTCAGAAAGGATTTTTCATCAAGGTTTTAGGAGAGCTTTGCTGGCATTGGTTATTTGAGGCTCACACCAGCACAGAGCAGATAGAAAAGCTGTCGCTCAAAGAGGTGAAGTGACTTGTCCTACAGTCACACAGGGAGTCCCTGGGACCAGATCCTGCCCGACCCTGACACATCTTTGCTCCAACCAGCACGATGTGTGCTGGCTTTAGGAGGCAGAACGGGAGCAATATGCGATCACTCTCGGCCGTCGGGCTCTCATCTCCCACTTCAATTTAGACTCAAGTTTTCCTGCTTTCAGATTCATGTGTGGAGTATTTGGGGTTGGTTGTGCAAATTTCTTGCTGTATTAGAGAATCAGGCTGGTGGTGTCAACATCCCTTGAAGGGTTTGCAGGGCTGAAGGCTTGACACCACCTTGACAGATCAACTATTTCAGTGTTCAGAGTGTAAAACCCCGAAACCAAGAGGGTGAAATTGAGGCCAGACAGATTTGGTCTTATACAACTGCCTAGAAGTACTAAAGCTTGGCTTCCATGCCAAAACCTTTAGTTTCTCTCTATCACTGAGACTTTTCAAAGTTTGTTACTTGGCACAACAAATCAGAGCAACTCTTGTAACACTCAGTTTTCAAGTGTTTATAAACAGCCCTTCAAAACCACCTGCAATTAAGTAAGCAAGTTTTCACACTTACAGGTCCAGATCTCTGTTTTGCATTTTGATGTGGTCTCAACAAAACAGTCTCAGAAAATGTGAGTGCCAAAGACAAAGCACTGTTTTGTCTCAGCCTGACGCTTAGCACTCATATCTTTACTCTTGGTTCAGATGCAACTGCAGAAAGCAGAATGTCTGAATATACATTTAATCAAGGAAGATGGAAGAAAACTGCTTTTTGATGCTAAAGGAAAAGGATGGGAAAAGTATAAAAATGTTTATTTCGAAGCCAAGAAAATAACAGCAGCAGAGTACGGTAAGCACTGAAAAACATGCCTGGGAAAGTTATGGGATTCCAAGACATGGCTTCCACCCAAGAATCCTACAAGCATGGCACAAGCAAACCCAGATAAATACATTTTTAAACAGCCCCTCAAAACAAAAATTAACAGAAGGAGCTGAACTAGAAAATGTTCACATGTAATTCCAGAGCAGATGGACTGTAAGTCTCTGAAACAGAAGGTCTCACCCACAGAAGTTTCTACCCATCCTTAGAGTACGAGTGACAACAAAAGCAGCTTTTATGGATCTGGATGTACTCATATTCACTTACCTCTGTGAGACTGGGAGTCTCAAGGCACACATTTGGAGGTTCAACCACTTGGACTGAGTGCTGTCAGCCTCCCAGCCTATGGTTGTGGTACAATACATCACTTAAACCCAACTGTGAGTCGGATTCAAAGTGTTCTGTAGGACCATGTGCCTAATGGGGGACCCTGTCCTGATCAGGGTGGGAGGCAGCAGGACTCTGCCCACTGTACTTAAGTCATCCTGATGCATAAAGCTGCAAAACAGAGGTTTAGATTCAGAGTTCATCGGTATCTGTTACTGAAATCATGGTTTAGGCAGTCTCTCCCATTCAGGGAGAGCTAGACCACTGTTGTGCAGCCCACTGACCCATTTGGGGAGGCATAGGCTGGGCAGGAGGCACAGCCAGGTGTCTGAACACTGTTGCACAATAGCACTGGGGCTCTTGTGCAAACCAGAAAGAAAACATGTTTTTTCATTCAAGAAGGCTCCCCAGTATCAGTATTCTGCTGACCTGAAGAGCAACCTCATGATGTGAAAACTTACAGGTGATATATATTGCTGTTATATATCGTACCATGAGGACAGATGGGATGTAAAACATCCAGACTTGTCTGGGAAGTTGCCTGGATTTTTGTCTGTCCATATAAACTTTTACTTGCAAGAGATTAGGCAACATGCAGACCTTTTGCCTGTGCTTTGGGAGCCCCAAACTCCTGCATGAATTTGGTGTGGTCTGGGCATCTCAACCTCTTAATCAAGTTCTTGAACATGTGAATAAAACATCAGCCTTGGGGGGCTTACTGGTATGTGAACAGGCACGACCTTTACTGGGGTAGGAGAGTCTGCAATCTGAAAGGATGGAGGAGTTGGATTTGGGGATTGCACTGAGAGCAGTGGCTCTGCTTGAACTGGTAGATATGGATCTATTGAACAGGTTCTTCCAGCACAGCCTGAGTGCCTGGACAACTGGCATTTTTCTAGTGTAATAACATGTACATGAGTGACAAGGAGTGGCTGGATGAATAAAACACTGCAGCAGAAGCAATAATTTAGGAGTCCATTGAACAGACAATGGCTTTCAGGTCTGTAAATAACCTATGAAAGCTTCTGGTCATGAGGCCAGAAAGCCTCGGTCAGGCTGATCCAGGCACTGCAGCAGCAAAGTTTTGGTGCTCCAAAACTAGTGCAGGAGGCAGACAAGACTGCAGCACCCTGTAGTCTCATCTGGGACCCTCACCCAGGTGATTGCCCTGAGCCCTTCACACCTCATGCACACTGGCAGATTAGCAAGAGGATGTGGGGAAGGAAGACACATTTTCTGACATTCAGGATCCTCAACAGGAGAAGTGAGGGTCAAAAGAAATCATTTTCATAGGATCATAGAACAGTTTGGGTTGGAAGGGACCTTTAACATTGTCTAGTTCTGATCCCCCCTGCCATGGGCAGGGACACCTTCCACTGTCCCAGGTTGCTCCAAGCCCCATCCAACCTGGTCTTGGACACTTCCAGGGATGGGGCAGCCACAGCTCCTCTGGGCAGCCTGTGCCAGGACCTCACCACCCTCACAGGGAAGAATTTCTTCCCCATATCTAATCTAAGCCTACCCTCTGTCTGTTTGAGGCCATTCTGTAATTGCACACCTAAGCTGTTAAACTCACCTGGGAGCCTTCTCCACCCTGCCTGGCCCCTGGGATGCTGGAAGCACCTTCCCCCTGCCTCGCCACACCTCAGCAGTTCCAATTGCCAGCCCACATAAACACACACCTGCACAGGTCAGGGATTTACCGCGGGGAGCTGAGCACTGATCCCAGCTGCTCTAGCTCCATACAGCAGACCTGGCTAGAACAGGGCAAGAATTCTCCCCTGCGGGGACTTTTAAGTAACTGCCAATAATTTCCCATGCTCCTGGTGCCAGTGATAAATAAATAAATAAACGTGGGGGGAAATGCAAATGGAGAGGACACGTAAAACTGCCAAACGAAATTCAGGACGCAAAAGAAAAAAGGAGGAAGAAGGGGAAAAAAAAAGACATTGAGAAGAGCACAGTCTAGCCAGTAACACTTTCCAGTCCCATCCATAGCTGAGCTCAGAACAGTAATTCCTTGTTTGCAGGCTCCTCTGTTAGAAGCTAAATGTGATTGCAACTGAAGTACATTGATTAACCCAAAATAACTTTCCCTCAATTTACTGGCTGCTCAAGAATACTCAGGAGACCTGCTTTTGTTCTGAACTAGTCACTCAGGAGCTCTGGCTCCGGTCCTTGTGCATCTATTGAAACTGAGTGAACCAGAAAAACGCCAGGAACTACACAAGGACACATAGTACAGTTTAATTAGTTTAGAGAGAGGAATTTATTTTTTTTCTCCAAGCATCACTTGGGCAAATTGTTGTTGTTGTCACCATCCTTTCTTTTTTTTTTTCATGGTCTTGTTAAAATAATTTCATGGTTGCAGTTTTTGTTCCTGTGCTTAGCAAAGCAAACTGTAGTGGTCAGAGCTGGCAGAGGCCTGAGGGGGAGGGCTGGGACAGGCTCTCTCTTCCTACTAGAAAAAAAAGTAGTGCAGCATTTTATCACACTGCTTGCAAAATGATGCGTTTAAAGGGCAGAATTGTCAATGTCAGATGCGAGGCTGAGGTACCTATTAATAAACAGCCTCTGCATAGGAAATTCTTTGCAGACTTTAATCAGGAATTTTCCATAGTAACGCCGTGTTCCTGCAGTTAGCTCAGTGACAGCGGTTTAAATTCCACCCAGTGGACTTTGCATTCGTCTTTGAAAATAGAAATAATACGTGTGAGATCACAGGTGCTTCATTCCCTTATTAGCAAACATTTCATGATGGCTTTTTATTCCCCTGTTTTCCTCCCTGTACATATATGTGAGCTGAAAAGGGGAGTTAATTTTAGAATGACTGAGAGATCTGGAACCAAATTGAGCCTAAAATTCAAATTCATATTCAATGCTGTTATTATCATAAAAGTTGGTCTAAGAGATCCTTCCACAAAATGATGGAAATCTCACAAGTCACTGCTCTCGTAAGTCCCACAGTATCATACATCAAATCTTGCAGGAGTGGCTGTGACTGAGGCTTTTGTCACATCTAAACAACAAAATAAGCAGCTTCTGCTTTGGGATTGAACTCAGAAGTGAGAAAATAAAATCTGAAGACTCTACAGCAAATGTCTTCCTTTGATCCAACCTCCAACAACTGTGGGGTTTTCTCCACCTCCAGCTCAGCTCTTCAGCGACTCCAGCACTATCTAGCCCACCATGAATCCAGAAAACTGCCTGGGAAAACAAATGCTGCTCTCCTGCCATCTTCTCTCTATTCCCTTCAATCACTTTTAGTTTCTTCAAGCCAGTTTCATACATCTCTGGCCTTGCCCACTCCCAAGCATGACTGTCTTTCTTGTGTGGCCAAACCCTCCTTTCCTGGCTCTCTGGAAAAGGCTCCCTGAGTTTGTATGCCTGCAGGGACTGTAGTCCCAGTTTATCATTCTGCAATTAGCATGTGGAGTCTCCTCTACTATTACCTGTCAATCCCAATAATTAACTTACCTACCTCCCACTGCAAGATTGAGTCCTAAAACCATCAAAGCTACAGAGCCTTAGATCCAACTCCTAAGTTATCCACTTTATTCCAAAAGGCATTTTTTTTGCCAGATAGGGTTCATGACTACTTTTCTGCTAAGTTCCATGTGGTATAGGCTACGCATGTCAAAGAATAAATAAAATGGGCTGCCCATTTTATTTAATAGGAACACGTTGGATTCACCATCCCTGGAAGTGTACAGGTAATACCCGGATGTGGCACTCATTCTAATTGACAAGGTGGAGATCAGTCAAAAGTTAGACTTGCTGGTCTTGGAGGTCTTTTCCAGCCTTAATGATTCTGTGGTTCTGTTTCTCCATGGATAGATGTCTTTCCTCTTCATTCTGGTTTTCAGTTTTATAGACCAAAATCAACTGCAGGGCATTTATGCTTAAGCCACAATTTGCTTAAGGCTAAAAGAATATGCCTAGGATGTATCACTGGCTGTTGGGCTTGTTCTTATACTTTTGCCTATAGATTACATCCACTTTGAAACACTGCTGAAGAGAAGAAACTGGGCTAGATGAACACCTGCTCTCATGCAAACTGCACTCTTAGGCTTTTATAAAGGCCTAGCAACAAAAGCCTGGAAAGCTAATCAGTGTGGATATCACAGAAATTTACCCAAAGTGCTGAAAAAATGAAACTGGTAGGAAATGTTATAATAAAGAATCCGAAATCATGTGCCTTATCTCATATGGCAGTATCAGTGCATTTGCAACAGGCTGGAAATAACAGCTATTGAGACAACCTAATGGAAGTGCAATGTGCTTCCCATGGCTTTATTTCTTTGTCAGGGGCAAGGATTAACAAATTCAGCAGCAAACTCAGACTCCACGTTCAGCAAAACTTCCATGAGCAGCTTAAGGAGTGATTGATGGGTAATTTTCCAGATCTCAACAATAATAAGAACAGCAACAAACATGAAAGGATCCAGCAGCATTTTTGTGTAGTAATGTTTAATGGCTCAGTGTCCCATTGTAATGATTGTTCCCTGGGTCTGTGGGGGGAGCTGGTTTTAATCAATGGAGCCCTTTGGAATCAAATGCAGGTATTTACTCGAACACAACATGCAGACCAGTGTTTGTCTAGCTAGCAGTCTGCCTGTGTCAGCTAATGCTGTGTTTGGAAGAGGTTTCTGACTCTGACAAAGAAATGGATAACCAGACATTTCCTCATCATCCCATCTAAAAATCTGGGAGTGAACGGCACCCATGAATGAGAGGAGAGACTCTGTGCAATCAATAAAACGAAGCTGGCCTCTGAATCTCAGCAAATAAACAAAACCATGGTCCCAGGTCAGCCCTCAGGTTTTCAGCTGTATAAAGAAGAGAAGACAGACTGATGATTTTCAGTGTTTGGCTCTTTTTTCTCCTGGCGCCTGTGGAAATTTCACCACATCAGGGGCTCAGGAGAGGGACCACCACTTAAAATAATGACTCTGAGAATCTCAAGGCTCTTCTCTTCACAAAGAAGAATGACTGTTGCCTCTTTCCAAGCATACTGACATGCCCAAGGTCAAATCTGAAGGGACAGATCCACAGTTACATATCCACACTCTTGAGGAAATGCCTAATCCAAGACATTGCCCCAGCAGATTACCCTCATGTGACACACTGCACCACTGCCCCGTGTTCCCTGCCCAGGGAACCAAACGGAGATAAGACCAAGTCACAATTCCTGACACCAATTAGTCTGACATTACAATGTAATGATGGTTATTATTGCTTAGTGCGTGATAAGGACAGGGTCTCATATCACTTGGGAGTGGTCACAGCACAAGCCTGACAGAGTCCAAGAAGCATTTGGACAATACTCTGGGGCACCTGGTGTGACTCTTTGGGATGGCCCTGTGCAGGGTCAGGAATTGGGCTGGATCATCCTTGTGGGTCCCTTCCAGTTCGGCATATTCTGTGGTTCTGTGACTCTGCTACAAGCAGACTGTAAATTAAAAAATTAGCTTCCCTTGCACCTCATAAGTTAAATCAAATTGGGGTGAAACCCTGCCTCATTCCAACAGTTGTCACTAGGTTTTTAAACTGTACATTAAACCACCATTTCAGCAAGTTGGGAGGTTGATATGAACCTGGAATCAAAGGCTACGAAATCCTTTGTATTTGCACAGCCTCTACCAAAAGTGCTTTATTAGCAGGTCACAAAGTCTCATAGGCTGGAATTTCTGCAGTAAATTGCATTCAGGCTAAGCTCACAAATCATTAGCCATGCAATCTTGTTTATCCTGCTAGGACTTGGAGTTTGTCCTGTTACAAAATCAAAGCAGCAAGGTTGAATGGTTCCAAGTGAAAAGCCTAATGAGTGAATAAGATTCTCTAAGGAGAGATGAGAGGACAGGAGAGACAGTCACTAAATGTAAACATGGCTGTGAGGCAGCATATGAATGGTCCTGTGGAGGTGAGACCTCCTTGCATAACCAGAGAACCACATCAGTGTTACTGGGGGCCCTGTTGTTTATTCTGCAGCACACTGGGGAGTTTGCTCTGGACACCAACAGCCCCTGAAAGAGGCTAACAGCAGTTTTTATTCTTCCACTAATGCATGTGATTAGGACATGCACAAAAAGTTCCCTGGGAAATTAAGCACGGTCCAAGTTGGGGAGATCTGCCTGTTGGGGGGCAAGGCACAGAGAACTGGATTATGGGGATGGTGATTTCATTAGCAAAAGCCTCTTAACAATATTATTCCAAAGACAAAGAGATATTATATATAATTTTTCCATGTGACAAGTCACCAGACTTTGCTGTGCAGAGCTGAGGCCTGACCACAGTGTGTACATTTTCCCCATAACCTGACACTGCAGCTCATTGCAGGGGTCTGGTGTGGCCCTCAGGGCTGTAATGCTGCTCAGAGCAGCCCAAGTGGAGGGGCCACACAGTGAGGGGTCTTGAGAATCAGACATGACAGGTTGAAAGAGCTGAGGAGAAAAGGAGAAGGTCCAGAAGAAGATCTCTTCCCTCCTGGTGGTCTGTGTGATGGGCAGTGCCCAGACAAGGACCTGCTGGCTGCACAGGGGCTTGTCCAGCTTCCCTGGGGCTGGATCAAACAGCACAGAGCCTTTGCTCCTCTAGAACAGCTTCTATCATTTACTGTCAAACACTTCATTGCCACTTTTTTGGGAAAGTTTAAGGTACATCTGGACCACTTAGTTCTCAGGCTGCACCTTCCACACTCTTACAAAATCCTCCACTTCACGGTGCTTCTCCAGCACACGTGTTACCTTTGGCTGCTTCTTCATACAGTGTCAATACACGTCCAGCCCCTGGGCTTGTTGGGGCCTAATATAGCACAAAATATAACTCAAATAATTATCAAACCCCAATACTTTTAAAGCATGTAAGATAATTATTCCCTGCACCAGTCACCTGCTATAGTTCAATAGCATTCTCCAGTTTAAAGCCTTTTTTTAGCTGCTTTTTGTGCTAGCAGCACTGAGATTCTGGCAGCCCATCACCCACCACAGATCATCAAAGCATCCAATTTGCAAACAATTCAGAGGGTAAAATGTATTTGCTGGTATTCAGCAAACTCCTCTGCCTATCAGCTGAATCTGTAAAGCATATTTGGCTCAGGAGAGAGCAACAGGAAGGACTAAAGGTTGATATAGTGCATAGTTTTTTTCATAAAATTAATTTTTTCCACTTACAAGACAATGTTTTATAAGCTCAGGCTAACTTTGCAGAACTCAGAAAATCACCAAGGCGACGCTAAATGTCAAGACTGGCTAAAAGCAACTGAGCCATTGCAGCACTGTACACGTGAACAGGACTGTGCTACCTCTGCAGCCTCTGAGTGGGGACAGCCACGCACAGCTTCACCTTGTGCTCATCAGCAATTACACAGAAAGCAGCACACTCTGCCCCGAACAATAAACAACCAGGAATGACAGAGTTCTCTCTAAGGACTCCATACAACTGGCAGAGGGTCAGAAATTGGGTTCAGTTGCAATGTGTAGTGAGAAAACAGTTCCATCTCCTGTGAAAAGTCAATTTTTTTCATTCATTGTGATGTGTATTGGCACTGTATGTTCCAAGAGTAAGAAGAGCCTTTTGCTTCTTCCAATTCAATAGAATATTGTTTATGTTAACATTGATATTCCCCTCTCTGAGTGCTTGGAGCATTGTATAGGAAAGGCTTTGCATTTATATGAGCTCGATCAGCAACTTATTTTGTGGTACCCAGCAAGTTCAGTAGAGAAAATGCATAGTCTGATTTTACAGCAATTGTACTAAAATGACATGTTTAAAAAAAAAAAAAAAAGTAGGAAGTATCCTTTGGAATCTCTGCTTGAATGGCAAATGTACTGGGAATAGCTGAATGCCACAAACAACTATTGTCACGTTTCCTCATGAGTTCCCAGGTGTGTTTTCAGCTTTGCTCCATTTATAAATACCAGTTGAGGAAGGGGAGTTGCACATCACTTTTGAGGATCATTACTAAAAATGGATTAGACTTCCCTTTTCATTTTTCAAACCCATCTGCCTCTTTGAAGGAGCCTGTGGAGGGGAGAACCCTTTGCTAAGGGAAATTACAGTCAGAGCCACTTTTAGAGGACTGTCAAAAGTGATCAGGTCTCAATTCTGCTGCATGATGTAATCAGTCCAAGGGCTGGAGTGGAAAAAGACAATCTCTAAATAAATGCCTGCGGAGGCAAGACTGACATTTTGGCCCAGTAGCTCCAAAAAAAGTACAACCTCTCTGCAGACTCCTCTGGCAGATAATGGTGTCACAGCTCTCCTGCCTTCCCTGTGAGCCCAGCCAGTACAGAGCCAATCCCTGCCCTCCACACATCCCATCAATCCTGCAATGAGGATCTGCACCACGGAGCAGGAGTAAGCCCTGCACTCACATAAAATCATATTCTAACACCAGAAGAAAAAAAAATCAATATTACAGGCCAGCTGGCATTAGGCAGGATGGGAAAGCAAGAGCAATTGCCAGTTCTCTGATGCACTGCAGCACTGAACCGTGGCAGTCCCTGTGCTGCTGACAGGGTTCTGTGGCTCTTCTGCTCCAGAAAGAACCATCAGCACCAAGCATTGCAGGTGAAGACACTTTCAAATGGCAAATTTCCAAGAAAGTTACTCTTTCAGGGATTTAAAACACGAAGGCATTGCGAGCACACACACGGGGAAAATTAGGAAACGCTTGAGCCAAATAGAGATGGAGACTGGATTTACTGCTTCCATCCTCCTGCCCAGTTTCAAAGTGCTTGTGCTTTCAGAGAGGTGCAGGATTGGGAGAGGCAGAGGGAAGAGGCACCAGGAATTGTAAACAGGAGCCCCATCGGCTGCAGCAATGAGGAATGGAGACAGCAGCCAAAGGAAAGGTTACCATGAAATCCCACAGGGACAATTGATGTTGGTGCTTGGCTGCGAGAGAGGGAACACCACTGGAGCCTGGATCTGCTGGAGTTATGGGCTCTGACCCAGCCAAGGAAGATTGGCCAACTCATCTGTCACCATCAGAAGGGCTGCAGCCACATTTCCTTTGATTTAATGTGTTTTGTTCCTCTTGAATAAAGTATCTTTCATATGAGCTTTGATGTAAATTGTATTGATCTTTGTGGCATCGTCTCATTAACATACTTCTGAATATTTAAATTACTAAAACTTTCTATTTAGATAGACATACATTTTAATTTTTTTTTGCTAGCTTTCAGATAACTAATGAGAAATGGCTTAGACTGTATACTCTCTGTAGAGAACTTCTGTATGCTTCTCATGCAGAAACAACTAATAGTTTGAAATATATAATCATATGTTTAGATGATTTCTTTTTTTTAAAAAGGCTTCAGGGTTGCTTGTATTTATCTTCCAGTCAGCTAGAGGATAATAGCAAGAGCAAACACATTGACAATGCAGTTCATTGTTTGGTTTTCTCATCTCACTTGTTCCATCAGTTGTGGTATCCCAGGACCATGAGCTTGCTGTGTGAAGACCAACTCCCCTCCCCTATTTCACCACACAGGTAATGATGCACTTGCCTGTTTTTCTGAGTTTTGCCAGATGGGTGTCAGTGACTATTCTGCCATAGCAGCAGTCCACTGGTTGACTTTGTTGTGATTATAACCTGTCCTGCCTAAAACACCCATGTAGCTGGAGGAATAAGCAGTGTGGGACTCTTGAAACTCGGAAGCACCTGGACATGGAGCAGCAGCCGAGGTGCTGTGATGGACCCTGTGCAGAGGGGTCAGCACCAGACCAAGGCTAATTCAGCCTTTGCTCAGCCAGGAACATGCACAGAGGGGAAGGAATAGATCAGCAGTGAGGCCCCAGGTGGACCCATGGATGTCTGGGTTGGCTCTGTGGGGATATCACCACACGTGAGCCTCAGCTGCCAAACCCTGCTGCCAGAGGCTATTCTGGGAGCTGGAACAACAGAGAGTATCCTCTCACCACCCAAATAAATACCTCTGCAGTTGTTCAGGAAGGTTTTCCAGCTGAGGAAAGGTTATGTTGTCCGTGCACCTGCTGCCGTTTCCCCGAAATATGGAAAGAATTTTTTGGGTGTCACCAGTGAATTCTCTACCTGGCAAAGCTTTCACACAGGAATTAAATCCTTGAGAACTGATTGAGCTTCCCAGACTGATCTTTGCACCAACAGTGCCCATGCAACCTACCCCAAATCTGCTCCTTCATGCAGATTTTTATAGCTAAAATATATTTATTGTAAAAGGATGGTTAAAATTTGGGTCTGTTTGGTAAAGAGAGTGAAGAAAGGGTCTGGGAGCATATCAGAGCACACTGCAGTGGCTTTGGCTTGGGTCTGTGCTGAGTGTGTGTTTCTGGGAATGAGACATTGCAGCCAGAAAACCCACCTCTTTCTTGCATTTCCACGAATTCCAGATGCATTGGCAGCTCACCTCTGGCCTGGGAACAGCCAGCTGGGAGGGGAAATATACTGGGCTGTTCTCTACCCACATCTGCCTTCACAAGTTTTTGGGCTTTCATTTTTTAGACTCTGCCCTGCCCCGAGCTGAGGTTCATTAGCACTGTGTGTTAAAAAGGTGGGTTCTTAACTGTCTGTTAAGGCAGTTTGTGGCCTTTGTGACAAAGTTAATGCCATGGTTGTTAAGAAGAATAAAGTATTGATTTGCCTGTGTTTTTAAAATGACTTGAAACTGTTATATGATTCTGCCTTAAAGCAAAAATCCACCCTGTATTTCATCATTATAGAAGTGGGGGGAGAGAGAGATTCCTGCAGAGATTATTGTATTTGTGAGACTAGGGTTTTTTTCCTCTCTGCACATGAACAGCCCATGTGAGACTAAGTACTTTCCATGTGACTAACTCATTCCCATGCTTGCTGTGTAACAGGGCATTTAAAGCATCAACAGGCAAGGTCAGAGCCTGTTTGTTGATGCTAATGTGAGAACAAACATTGCAGAAAAAATTAGGATTATGAAAATACATCTGTGTTGCCCCCAAGTCTGTTCCTGTCTGGGAACAAGCCTTGGTTTGCTGTGGACTCCTCTTTTCTCGCTGTCCCTCCGTGCTCTCCATCGTCTGAGACAGAGGGGAGCCCCACTGGAGCTGGAGGGAAGGAGAAGGAGCTGGGTCAGGTTGTGCTGGATGGCACAGCTGCTGAGCTGATGTGGGGCACAGCCCACATCCTGCTTCCCTGAACAGCCCTTATCAGTCCTGCTCCGTTAATGCAGGTCGCTATCTCCAGGAAGCAGGGAGATTCTTACACTATCACTTCAGTATTTACTGGTGTGATAATTCAGATTTGTATCGTTTGTATTTTGTTAGGTCTTCCCTTTCTCCATCCAGCTCTGTGCCTGGGACAGCGGGAGCTGGGCAATCCCTTGGTGATAAGAGCAGGTGATGAATTGGTTAATGCTCTGTCTCAAACTAAGATCTGAACACATCTTCATTTGATTGGGGTTTTTTTAAGCTTCCTGTGTACATAATGGTGGTAGAAAAGAGCAGAGCAGGCAGATTAGCATATGTATTTCAGAGGTATGAACCTTATGAGGAGGCATTTTGTTTTTAAGCCAAACTGTGTCTCAGTAGGAAATCTTATTTTACTACTGAAATGTAGTATTTGACTACTGGATGGAAGTCAGAGCAATGCCCCAGAGGTGGATCTAGCAGTAATTTACACTCCCTGCCTCAGATAGGAAGGAGATGTGTCAAAGCTTGGGCTGATCTTGTCCCTTCCACATCTGTCTCCTGAGCTGCCTTGCAGTCACAGGAAAGCCTGGTCCATCCAGCTTTGGTTTCCAGCCCCACTGTGCCTGATAAGTTCTGCTGTGAGTGGCACCACAGAGGGTGAGCTCTGTAGCTTCAAATGCCAATGACAGACAGATCTGAAGGTTAAAGTCTCATTTCCCCATGGGTCTGTGGAGTGAGGGCAGAGCATAGCGTGTCCAGCCTGTCACCCACTTGATCCTTGACTTTATATTACATTATTACTAAAACACCATTAAACAGGTTTTTGTTGTTTTGATGTTGTTGTTGTTGTTTTGTGTTTTTTAATGACTGCTGGAACACCTTTCTAATATTTTTTTTTTAACCTTAGAACTGTACAGAAAGTGATAGCACAGTGACTATTTGAAGCTCTTCTGGGTGTTTATCACTGACATGGCAGACACTACTCTGGGCTGATGCAACTTCAGCAGCTCTGAGGTGAAGTCCTGATACCCTCAGCTCTGGAGGACAAATGTCTGAATGGGCAGACAGCACGGAGAGAACATTTATTGATCCACCACTGGAAGTATAAGGAAGCTTTACAGCTTTACTGTCAGTGACAGGCTGATTGTGCTGATTAAGACAAAATAAAATGAAGGGGAACTGATCAAATATCCCGCAGCAAGAAGCGATGAAAGTGTTCAAAGCTCACATAATGTAAATCGTGGTCTGCAGCATTTCTAATGTTTGATTAATCACTGGTGTAAGCTTGCAATTAACGCTAATGAGATGTAGCAGAGAAATCCTTGAAAACTGCTCAAATCAAGTTTCAGCTTCTTTCTGGTCCATGATTTACACTGCAAGCAAAACCCATTTTCTCTCCAGCTGCTGGTGGTGCACAGCCACTCCTCAGCACACTCACAGTGGTTCAGCAGCAACTGCATTTTGCTGCAGAGGCAGCGCCGTCCAACCCTGGCTATCAACATACAAGGAGGTGGGAAGGGACAGTTATCCAGGCTTCAGAGTCACCAGGCCACTAGCAAAGGTTCCAAATACCTCTTGGTTTTGCCAGCCAATTTGATCACTGGGCTAAAGGTCAGGAAGTCATTTTCCTCTGGCTTGAGCCACTTTCTTCCATCTCACTGCATCTAAAATCCTGGGAATAGAGAACTGGCTCCCTTAAGCCTCTTGTACGTTTAACTCTCTGTATGTCCTATAAAACCACTTTAAACGTGAATGAATCTCCCCAACCTAAAATGGCAATGACAAACCTGACTACCATGTCTTTTGCTTTTGTTCTGCTGGAAGATCAGCTCTGTATCTGTGCAAGAAACTCTGGGCTCAGTTTATTCACAGTGGGTTTTCTGCATGTTAAGGGTGATTTGTATCTCTTATCTTGGGAAGTAAAACTGAAAACACTGAGGGGGTAAAGTACAGGATAGAGAAGGAACTGGATGTGAAATTAAGAAATGCTAATGCTGTCACCCTTGAACAGAGTGTCTGCAGCAAGGGGAAGGTGAGGTTACTTGGCAAGCAAAGAGCAAAATGAATGGCAGTTGAAAGGCAGTGTTTTGATAGGCACTAATTATTAAACTGTAATTAGCACAAGGATGCAGTGATCTGTTCAAATCCCAGCTAAGCAAACAGGTAGAGGTTAAAGACAAAAGGAACTGCAGTGTTGTTGCAGAGGCTGAAGAGGCACAGCACAAGCAGCACAGCCACGTGCTGATCCCCTGTCCTTTAGGACACAAAACTTTGGACCTGTGTCCTTTCATCTCTTGGTTTGTTCAGCCTGGAGAAGAGGAGACTGAGGGGACACCTCACAGCTGTCTGCAACTCCCTCATGAGGGGCAGCTCTGATTTCTGCTCTCTGTGCCAGTGACAGGACCTGAGGGAACAGCTGGAGCTGTGTCAGGGCAGGGTTAGGTTGGATGTCAGGAAAAGGTTCTTCCCCCAGAGGCTGGTGGGCACTGAAGAGGCTCCCCAGGGCAGTGGGCACAGCCCCAAGGCTGACAGAGCTCAGGGAGTGTTTGGACAACACTCTCAGGGACAGGGTGGGATAGTTGGGTGTCTGTGCAGGGCCAGGAGTTGGACTGTGATGATCCCTGTGGGTCCCTTCCAGCTCAGCATATTCTATGATTCTATTATCTGATACCAAAGAGGGAAAGCAGCAGGTAGGTTGGTTTTACAGAGCCACAGGGGCAGCCTGTTCTGCCCATGTCAGACCTGAATTCACAGCAGACACCCTGGAAGGTCTGGGGAGCCCAGAGGAGCAGCCAGTGGGCAACTGGAGGTGCAGGACAGGCTGGGTGGGGAGCCAAGGGCTGCTCAGCCCAGGGACCATCGCTGGGTACCAGGGCTGAATTGGACTGGGAGCTCTGTAGGCATTGGAAGCTCGGATGGGATGCAGGGCAGGGATATGATTGGGGTGAGGGGCCTAAGGGCTCTCTGAGATGCTCATCTGAGAGAGTACTGCAGCTGAAAAACAACACCTACAGCAGAGGAACCACTGAAAACCAGGACAACAAGGTTTAAAACTGTTCCCTCCAGTACAATGGCAGTTTCAATCATGTTTATCCACCATCAGTGAGACATGTGAAAACCTAAGCCTGTTAGTAGTAAAGTACAGTTAAAAATATTGTGCTTTTGGAAAGTCTCATTTTCCCTCTCCTACCAATCTATTCTGAAAATCCACCAAGGGCTGAGAGAGACCTGGAAACTTTTCCTTCTGCCTTGAGGATGTAAGTCAGCTTGTCACTGAATCTAAAAATAGCTTTCAGAGTATTGATTAACCTGTCTGAAGGAAGCAACAATGAATTAAAGAGAAAAAAATGAAACCAAGCAAAGCCTTAGAGCGTATTTGACAGCAAAATCTAGGTTAGGAGTAGCAGAACATATTTTATTATGAGTGAGTGGCTGTTGCTTTGTAAAGATACTATATTTTTATTTATTCTCAGCCAGCAACGCTGTACCTATAGAAATCCACTCAGCATGGTACAAAGACCTTTCTCCTATGAGGATAATTTATCTCTTCAATGATTTGCTCCTGACTAATTCTTTATTTGTGGCCTTTTCTTTTTTTTTTAAACATAAGATTATTCTCCAGTATGTAGTCTGGAGTTTGATGAGAGTTTGCTTGATAATCTTTTGGCTATTTATGAGGATTTAAGCATATAAAATTATAAAGATTATTACCAAGGAAAGTAAGCCTCCCTCCCCCTTTTCCCTCACTAAGGGAACAGAGCCAGCTACACACAAAAAAACTTTGACAAAAATAAAGCAAAAAATCCCAAAATCCTATTGAGCACTCAGGGAGAAAAACTATGACAATGCTTAAAAATAAGATAAATAAGACCTTTCTGCAAGATTTTATGATCTTGTTGCCTCATGATTTTATATTAAATCATTAATTGACCAATTTTTAAATCTGAGAGAACCAACAAAGGGCAAATTACTGATCCTAATACCACAGTTCCATTGGAGATGAAAGTATATGACGATTTGGAGCATGCAGAAGTGCAGCACCAAGTGTGGATTCCTTCACAACCATCCTTCTGTTAAGGGGATAAATCCAATTACAATAGGCAGATCCCTATGATCACATCAGCTTTGTGCTAACTCCTCCTCCTGTGTGGTAGCATCTCGCAATAAACCAACAATCAGTGTGTGCAAACACCACATGATGGCTGATCTCTGTCGTTATGACCTTTCTCATGGTGAGCAATCTCATCTGCTCCTCACAAGGGAAGATAATTGCCAGATTGGATTAATGCTCATATATTATATTGCAGATCTCACGGCCACTTTTTTGGAGTCCTGTGGGTGCAGGAGGACAGACTAGGAAAAGCTCTTGCTGAGATTTGCAGGGAGGGAGAGGAAAGGGATGGACGACTCCAAAGACTGTTAAAGGGTAAATACAGGGATCAGTGAGGTGGAGGTTTAACTCCTTATCTTAACACCTTCACATGCTTTTCTGAGCCAAGAGACTCCAACTGGAGCCAGTTGACTGAAAGGTCAACAAGGAAAATGCAGAGTCTGGAGAAAGAAGTTCACAAGGGGGAAACTATTCTATGAAAAGTCTAAAAACAACCCCCCAAAAAACCTCATTGTGCCAGAATAGCCCTACGGCATGGAAACATCACAGTACCTGGAGGTCTTTCAAACCCAGTCAGGACCAGTAATGACCAGATCAGCCTTGGGAAAGCTGCCTCACTGCCTCTGCAGGGACCCTGAGCACTGAAAGCACAGCCAGAGCACCAACTGGCCTCTTGGCCAAGCCGAGAAAATTCCTAGCATGGAGACTTTTTCAAAAGCTAAACTTCACTTCCTTAGAGGCACACCCGAATTTTGGCCACTTTTGGCTACTGCCACAGGCTGGGTTCACGGGTAGGTCTGCAATAGAGAACAAATGTTTTCAGCACAAGCCCAAGCCTGTCTGCAAATCTATATTCAGTCTACCCAGAAAGTTGGGGTGCAACACTCTGCTTAACAAATGTTTTTTTGAAATTGCATGGGAAGTCTGCCACCCATTAGTGTGAATCCCTATCGGCACAGGGAGAAGTTCCAAGTATGCTCACTCCCACTCCATCCCCACCAGCCCTTGCACTGGTGACACGTGGCCAGCAAGGCAGACAGACCGACTGTGGAGTCCTTCCTAAGTCCCGAAATATTCTATACTACAAATTTAGGCTGCTTGAGATCTTGACAAGGGCTATTCTGAATAAATCAGCTAGCCTTTCTGGGAAACAGAGTGTTTCTACTGACGGAATTTGGAACAGATGCTACATGATTTTAGCTCTGAAGATGTTTGTATTTCCTCTTTGCTTGATGGATACGGTACTTTAAATTTGCCCAGGTATTGTGAGACAAGCAAAGTGAAATAAATTCTTTGTCCAGCTTGTCTTTTCATTTAGAAATCGTTCATAATTTAATTGTGGAGGACAAACTGCTGGATCGAGAGGAGGCTCAGCAAATTTTGAAATGCAGCATCTCTAAAAGAAGAAATACATTTGCAATGTCATGAAGGGAGTGATCCTGCAGGTGAAACGTTTACTGTGGAGGGATTCACCAGCAGTTCCATTGCAATGCCATTGCCAGTGCCCTCTACAGCAACTGCAGTGGGAAGGCTACAACACCAAGAACTGTTTTGACACTGAATGCTAGCTAATTAACACAAATTGTAAAATTATCTTTCCTGGGCTTTTAAGAATAGGTCCTCAGATGACAGTTTTACCAGCAGCAAACAGACCCTTACAGAGTTCTGCAGAGCGTGACTGTACAGTGGGGGAAACAGAGACACAGAGATTTTAATTGACTCTAATCAATGGCAGAAAGATCTTTGGGTCTCAGTGCAGCCAAGGCTTACCCTTTGGAGTTTTAAATGGTCTTAACAGAGTGAACCTGTGGCCACTGGAAAGCTGCAGCTACATCAGCAGTGTCACCTCAGGTCACCTGAAAGAAACCTTTTACTTATGGAAGAAATTCTCCCCTGGGAGGGTGGGCAGGCCCTGGCACAGGTTGCCCAGAGAAGCTGTGGCTGCCCCATCCCTGGAAGTGTCCAAGG
>JAWWEE010000025.1:15712068-15743367 GCA_035221455.1 Xenops minutus
GTCCCTTCACCATCTCTGCTGGACCCGCTCCAGTAGCTCCATGTCCATCCTGTCCTGAGGAGCCCAGAACTGGACACAGCACTCCAGATGTGCCTCACCAGGGCTGAGCAGAGGGGTAGGATCCCCTCCTTGACCTTCTGGCAGTGCTCTTCCCAAGGCACCATCCACCCACTTCTGCTCCTGCAGAATCCCAGCAGCCCTTCATGCTGCCCACAACTGTTTTCTTGGTTTATCTGTGTATGGTGTGGGGTCTGGATTAGGAGTGTCTCTTTGCACCTGGTGCACATGTGGTCACACTCCACAAATGGTGTATTCAGTAACCACCACAGTGCAAACACACTGTAGGCTGTTGCTGGGCCACCCTCACCAGACTTACGTATCTCTTTCTATCAGTCAATGTCAATATTTTCCTACTGTGGTCATGCAAACGCTGTTCATTTCAGAAGAATATTCTCTGACTTGCCAGTGGTGATATCCTCAGTGGTTTCCCATCAAGCACTAAACCAACTCAATTCAGATCTGCCTGTGAAAGTTGATCTATAGCCTGTGTATATGAGTTTTCCAAATACATCACTAAACACCTTCCTAGGAGGAGCTGAGTATAAAAGAACGCTATATATGACTAAAAGAGCTGTAACACAATGTGTACACATTTGCTTGGACGTGTGCAGTAGTAATATTAACTTAAACCTTCTGCATGTTGCTACCACTTGAGTTTACAATTCCTGTGTGCACCATTCATAAATGCTGTACATGCCTAAAAGGGCAGAGATTTATAGTGCTGCATTTGCTGACAGTGCCAGCTGACACACTTAGCAGGAAGGAGTCTTGTGGTTAAAGCTCCTGTCTGGGCACCGGGAGAGGTTGGGTTTATACTTGGCTCTCCTTGGCTTCCTGTGTCACCTTGCTGAAATCACTTTGCTCAGTTCCCTCAGCCATGAAGCCAGTGATGGTGAGGTGAGATGCAGACCAAGGAGTCACCCCATGACCAGCAAAGGACAGGAGCTATAGAAGTCATTTTGCATTGTATGCATACATATATATATATTTAGATGCACCACAAATGGCTTGCTAGAAGGGGATTCAAGCATGCATGTCGCTTCCTAGAAACTTCTGTTTGTTTGGTGGCTTTGCACACTGCATGATAACATTTCCTCACTGTCGCTGTGGGCAGAGATCTCCAGATGCACCCAGGGCAAACAGCAGCCTCTCCAAAAGTATTCCTGATGCACCTGTCAAAGATTACAATTAATTCATGACTGTTTGATGGCTTATGCTAAATGAGTTTGGCTCTGGTCCAGTTTCCATTGGGCAAGTGTCTCCATCTCAGGAACACCGTGACATTTGGCATTTATTGTCCTCTTGCCTGGCACTCCTTCCCAGGGCCACGTACAGAATGTGTCAGGGGAACAGACTCGCTTTTCAGGCCCCAGCCTGCACTGAGGTATGATGGTACAGAGAAGCCTTTTGTTGTTGTTCACATTTAACTTTCATCTTGAAGACAGATGGAAGAGTTTGTGTTTTGTAGTTGTTAATACAGCACCTCTCACCACTGCAAAATCCTCTTCATGCTCTATCTGACAATTCCCAAACCAGTCCCCTCCTGATACAAGGTGTTTGTTCCGAAAAAACTAACCCATAAGCTTTCCCGCAATGCTTAGATTAGCATGATATGATTCAGTAATTTCCTTTGTTGCAATCTCTCTCACCCTGTCAGCACATTCACTCTATTGTTTTAAGCCCAGTCCTTGTGTGAGGTGACAGCCTCTGTCCCCTGCTCCACACTGAGCTGCACAAAACAAGTCAGACAGCAGCATTCCTGTGCCAAGCAGCGTTATGTTCCCAGCACACTCCTGAGAGCCATGGCAACGTGGCTTTCAAACAGCTGACTGCTTCCACCCAGCACTCCTCATTCTCCCTCACTGATGGGTTTTTTGGGTGGTGATGACACCTCAATGCTCGTGGCCATCGGTGCTGACCCATGGCTTGTGCCCTGCAAGACTTCACCTTCTTCTGTGCAATGAAAGTTAAAGGCCACATCACCAAAGTCACATTTATTCCTTGTCCTGGGTCAGGTCCCTTTGTTGATACAGTGGTTGAGCAATGAGGAATACTGCAGACTCAGTGTCCAGCATGAAGCCTGCAGGGGTCCTACGCTGATCCAGACACATTCCACAGGCTACCTGTGCCCTCAACCAATTCCAATATCTGCTAGAGCAGCAGGACAAGACCGTGCCATTGCTTCATCTCTAGAGACACTCACACTAAGGGGATCAGAACAAGCTCAGGTCCATATATTCCTGCCACAGTTGTGCCCATGAGCTTCTCCCCAACCCATGGGATGACGTGTGCTTCTCACTGGCATCCCTTCATGAAGGCAGCAGGCACAAGGTTTCTTTTTCTTGGCTCCAACCTGTGACCCAGAACCAGGGAAACATGCTCATATCTGATACTTACAGAGGTTTGGAGGCTCATCTACTACTACTGTAGAAAAGCAGTTGCTGTCTGCCCACAATCTCTACTGCAAGGAACCCTCGACCAGCCCCCAGCACTGCAGTGTGGCAGGTTCTTGCTCTCCCAAAAGACAAGGACATTCTCCATGATGCCTGGCAGAACAGGACACAACAGGCACCCTCCAGCACCCACAAACTAAAGCTGGGCTCTTATGCCTGATTAAAACCTGCCTCCTACACCCCAGATTCCTGAATTCAAAACCCTTCTAGAGGAATGTGTCAGCACTCAGCCAGTGGGAGTGAAATGCCAACTTCTGTAGCAGATTGGAGTTTATTTTTAAGCAGTGTCAAAAAAACCCACCATCCAAATCAAAACAACTTCCCTGAACACATACACATGAAAAAAATCTGCAGGTAGAAACAACAAGCCCAGCACAACAGCCAGACCTCAGCATGGGACTCTGCTGGCTCCCCAGGCACGATCCCAGCCCACCTCAGCCACCTATTTGTGACATTCCTCAAGAAGTGGAGACAGCCTGGCAGCTGCAGGGGAGGTGAAGCACCTTTTTTGGGATCTCGGTATACAGGAAAACAGGGGAAAATGTGAGAAACACTTTCATTCACCAGGCACATGAAAAGGGGAGAGCTGGGGAGTGTGCTTGTGGCCATCCTGGTCTTGAGCATCTCTCCATTCTCCAAACTCCAGCTCACCTGCCAGCCAGGCTCAGTTCCCCCAAATCCTCCCAGTTTCAGGGGCACTGGGGTCACTCAGCGCTGTGCCAGCTCAAGCCCAATGTTTTTGGTGTCTCTCACCCTATTTCCTGCCTATCCTTGCTGAGCATTTTACCTGCAACTACTCCAGGTGTACCTTCTGTGTGTATCCATAAGTGCTTCCAATCCATCTCCCATCAAGATAACCCAGCTGTATTTTAAAATAACATTCTCATTATTCATAAAAGATAAAATTTCCTTACCATGAGCCCAAGACATTATTCTCTCTAAATAGCAATCTATACATGCACAGATGTCAGAGAGCTGAAAGCCTTTTTACATCATCCAGTCCCCCCCTTTATGTTTTCTCTTTTGGTGTTGCCCATTCTTCGGGATACTCAAGATCCATACAGCTGGAAAGCTGGCCACAAGTGTCTCTACTGAAGAGGGCAAGACTGTGTTCAGTATCTGTGGTATTCATCCAGGGGATGAGGAGGTTTCCTTAACTGAGAACTCGGAAATATGCCAAGGTGAACTTTATCCGCACCGACCTGCTGCAGTTAATGCTGTAATACCATTGTAGAAACTGTAATAACACAGAATTCAGATGTGCTGAACACCTGGAAGGATGGAGGGTGTTTAAATGAGGAGCATCTTCTGGAGAAGGACTGCCCCTTTACACAGCCAGTGTGTGGTAGGGAGGGTTTGTCCTGCAGCTCTTGGCTGGGGATGGTGAGGAGGAGCAGCTAAACCACAGGCAAGCAAAACCCAGAGGCAAATACCTCCAGTGGAAGAAAGAAAAAAGGATATCTGGAAGTATCAGGATGGAGGGTGAAGAACCACTGGCTCCCTCCTAATCCTCCCTTCTGTGGAGAAACCCTCAGAAAGAGCTCACACCACACACAGGGCCAGGATCATTTCTGGGGGCCTGCAGGTACCTGCAGCAGCAGAATCAGCCACACAGACAAGACATGAATAACCTCCTCATTAAGCTCCTGCCTTGTGCTATTGAGGCACATAAAGAGCCACCAACGTCACATCCCAGCCGCGTGCAAAGCTGTCTCTGTGCAGCATAAATCATGCATAGCCACATCATCTGCTGGGGATGCACAGAGCCGTAACCACTAATTATGCCGAGGAGGACGAGTTACCTGCGGGATACGGCGGGCGGAGGCTGCAGTTACCAACACACACATATGGCATGTTTCTATATTTGAATATTACAGCTCTGGTTTTATCTCCTTCAGTACGTGGCAGTTTATACATCTGGAAGAAGGTGCTGGGACTTTCCACTAAATGAACACCAGTGACTTCTGCTTTATCTCTCCAGAAAAGAACCACAGCACAAAAGAGACCATGCAAGATCCCAGATGAGTAAGCCCCAGATGTCCTATTACACACAGGCTTTTCATAGACTATTTCCAACTTGGAAAGCAACTTAGGGAGCTAAAATTATACCCCTATCTGCTGATATTTTGTGACATCTACTACCCGGGCAGAGCGCTGCTGTGAGAAGACCAGAATTTGCATTTAAGGGACTCCTCGGGCATTTTTACATGAAGGTGAAGTAGGGGTCTGTCTAAGAGCATAGGAAAAACTCAGTGTGTGTCCCTCCTGTGCAGCAGCACAAATGCCAGTTGATGGCTGTACTGGCGATACCAGCAATGGGGCTGCATCTGGATTCCAGTATGAAACCTGTAAACCTATTTAGAAGCTGTGATAAGTGGCAGCAAGGTCCAGTGTTCTCCCATATGTACCTAGAGGCACACACATGCTCCATCTTTAAATATAATGGGGGGAAAAAAATCTCAGGTTGAATAGCTTCCCCTTGCAGCAGAATTTGCTTTAATGCTTCTCCCTGGCATCATTCACACTCTGCTGATATTGGTTCCTAGGCTATAGGCAGTGCTTGTGCTGCACTATAACAAAGGTTGTATAATGCACAAGGAGTCCTCTGCTCTCTCCTGCATGTGCATTCACCTGGAAAGTTCATTGAAAAGGCAAGTGATATAGCAAAGACTGTTCTTCCAGACTCAAACCTGAAAGCTCAGAACAATCAGGAGAGTGAAGAAGTTACATTTAGACAACCCCATCTGTTGTCAAATTCCCCAAAGTGTCTTCCCACATCTCACCTCTAGTATGCTTAAAGTCTGGGATCACTCTTGGAATTTCACAGCACACCCCCTGAGTCCTCAGGGTGGCCAGGACTGAACACCCAGGCTGAAACATCTCCTACTCATTCCCTGTTCATGTGAAAATCAGTCTCAAAGCTGCACCAATTACACAAACCACTTCATCCTCAGCTACCTCACATCTAACCTTCTAAACGTCCTAATTCTTCCCATTTCACTTTCAGAGCTCTGCTGTTCCTTTTCAGATTGATGAGTTCTGGCTTTGCAGCTACTCAGTTATTTTCTCCTCATCCACCTATTCAAAGCACAACCCAAGAATGCAAAGGTCATCCTCTTCCAAAACTATAGGCAAAGCTATACATCTCTGGTGTCCCTTTGCTGCTCAATGTTCATTCTCATTACCCTGGCACATAAATCTCTGGAGAGTTACAGGGGAAATCAGGTGTTCACTGTCCTCAGACATTTCCCAGAGTGCCCAATAAAAGGATAGTACATCTCTGATATCAATATATTGCCTGTGAGCTTTGAAAGCAGCATAAAAAATGAGCCTAAAGCTTATCTCCAGGAATAAAATGGCAGGATGCATTTGATATGCGTATAGTTGAAAAGTCTTCAGAACTAATGGCTTGGAGTTGTTGAGGAAGTTGACAGACTCCAATAGATGGGACTTTTTTTCTTTCTTCTCTTTGCAGATGACATTGATTGACTGAGCTTGGAGTTCACATGGAGCTGACACTGGCACAGCAAACAGCCAGTTGCATGGAAAGCCCAAATGCCCTGTGAGCTTTGTGGTACACATGCCATTTTAGCATGCCCAGAAACAGAAACCAGGCTCCAGAGCTGTGTGATACAAGCCCTAACTCCTCAAAAATACACTTCAGGCTTCCCCATGGCCCATATGTGCCTGGAGGTGGATAATCAAAGGTGCAAATGAAAACGGGCAATTGTGAAGTTGGAGAATTTGATCACCTTTGTGCTCCTGGAGCATCTCGGGGGGCTGGAACAGCTGAGATGTGCAGACAGCAATTGCCTGAGGGTTAACTGTGCTCAGCACAAGGGGGGTTGAGGTAAGCCCAAAGGTGTGAACCCCACTGTGGGTGCTCAGCATTCTTTGGGGTGGTCAGCACAATCCTCTCCCTCTGTCATCTCGAACGTGATGTGAAGACACTGATAACATTTCAGAGAAGTCCAAGAGATAAACGTAATGCTTGTTCAAGCTCTGATATTGTGGCACAAATCCTGCCAAGCCTCCTGTCTGCCTCCAAGTTCTGATCTGCCATCTTGTCCATGTTTTACATGCCAGAGGCATGACCAAATGTAAGGGAAGAAAGCTGTTTTTTTTCTCGTCCCGCTCCCCAAATTTTAAAGAAAAGTTTTCAGGAATAAAACTGCTGTTCCAGGAGACAGACAAAGCACAGCCCCCCTCATACCCAACCCTGTACCTGGGGCAGATACACACAGCTATCTGCACACACAAGCCTTGGCTGACTCAGAGAGCTGACCAGAAGCCCTAATTACAAACACGGGTGCCCAGCCTGTCCTTTGTACATGCTGTATTTGCTGCCAGCACCAGCCTGTGCAGAGCTCCCGCCTGCGCCATCCCACACCCTCCAGAGGCTGGGGCCACAGCGTGGATTTATTTGTCTCACCCTCTTCTGAGGTTGGGGGCGGCAGGACAGACTCGTTTGATGACCTGCCTTCGGGGCTGAGCAAATGAGATTCATTAGGATATGCAAAAAGCTAAGAGCAAAGCAACCCTAGCTTTCTGTCTGAGCTCCACCGATCTGATAAGAGCGAGTTGCTCCAACATGTCTGCAGAGGAAGATCTGTAGCTTTCTTCTTCCCATGCACTCCCAGATAGTCATTGCAACTAATAGACAAATAGGTCAGAATAAATAACAGCCCCCTCATTTCGCCCAGCGTTCAAGTCTGGATAGCTTAAGTCAAGGGTTAATAAGAAATAAGGCTGCTGCAACAAGATGCCCTGATGCACTGCAAAGAATATGTAGCATAATAGTGTCTTTCATACATACCTTTGACTAAAATCTTGTCATTACCCAGACAGAAGAGACAGCATTTGCATAGAGAAGCAGAGGAAAAGCAGCTTGAATGAGGTGATCCAAAAACAGAGTCATCAAGTCACTGAGTTGTTGTATAAAATAATACAAAAGTGTATTTTGCTGAAGTTCAGTGTTTTCTTAGCAGCACAATAGACAGTAAAAATAATACACAGAGAGGGAGTGACTGGAGGTACAAGCCAGCCTGTTCTCTCTTAGAGGGCTCAAATATGGCCCTGGGGTGTAAGTGGGTGATGGAGAAGGAAGACCCATGTTCGTGTGTGTTGATTATCAGCCCCTCATGTCAGGCCACGTGGTTTTTAGATGGAAATGCTGGGCTTGCCCCATGGAAAGCAAGAGGCAAGGGTTGGGGGAAGAGGGACACTGGAGCAGGCAGCAGGCAAACCTCATGGCTTCTGCTGGCAGTGCTTAACCTGACCCCACTGAGAGCAGAGGCACTGAAATATTGATTGTGGCTCCTTGGCATGCTGACAAAACATTTGGCCCTTTTGCTTGGGCATTCAAAAGCTGTTAGCAAGCAGCTATTACAGAAAGCAGTGTGCTCTCTTAAACCAGAGCAGGGGGAAGAACAAGAGCTGGAAAATCTAAATTTAGCAGCCAGCAGTTGGGCTGTTTGCTCGGGCACAGCTCCCCAGCCCATCGCGGAGCTGCTCCTGCTCCGCTCCTTCCCAGGGAAGGATTTTCGGTAGCAACCATCACCATGGTATCACAGTGCTGCTGCTCTTCAGCGATTTTGCCAGCCCCTGTGGGTTTACTGAAACACTCATGACATTTTAGGTGCAGTGAAGGGGCAGGTGGGTGGGAGGGATGTTTCTTAAAGCACCAGATCCTGGAATCCAGGGGAAGCAAATGCAGCACTTCACCTTTTTCTGATAAGAAGCATATAGTCCTCTTGCCTGCAGAGAAAAGCTCCAGAGCTCAGGAAACTCAGTGTCCTTGTCTGAGGGAAGGGAGGAGGTAATTGCACTGTCCCCCTGATGTTGAGGGGAGGAAGGGCTGAATAACAGGATTAAAGCTCCTGGCATTGGCTGTAAAGAGACAGTTTCACTTCCCACCTCTGACTGTCGCAATGTCCGGGTTGCAAACAGCAAGAGCAAACATTTTTAATACAATTTCCATGTTGATTTTTCAACTATGTCTCTCTTAACACCCGCTCCCCCTGGGCCTGTGCTGTTCTCTGTGTCTTCCCTGCTGCCCGTTCCCCGGCGATGACAAACCGCGAAGCATTTCCCAAGAGTGAGAAATCCTCACAAGAATCATCTGTTGCAAGTCCTGTCTGACAAAACCGTGTCAGAGCTTTGGGGACTTTCTATTTTTAATTGAGTGCATCTTTCCCTGGCATTTCCCCCTGCTGGCTCCTGCATCCCTGCTCATACCGCGGCTCTTGGATGGGAAGCAGAGCTCGTGCCAGCATGTGGATAAGCTGTTGTTCCCACCTGATTCCCGGTGAGGATTGCTATATAAAAGGTGCACATGGGGCATCGCTGCCACGGGAACGCAGGGCTCCCTTTCTCCCTTTATTCTTCCCATGCAATCAGCATTCTTGATTTAGTTCCTTCTTATCATGGCCTTGCAGTATCACATCTTGGCTTGGTATTTAGTCTTCCAGAGGCTTGAAAGGGCAGCTTCTCCTTGAGTTTATCAGCTCAGATGGGGGACGCTGCTTGATGGTGTGCCAGGGAGCTTCTGTACGATGCCTTTTATGTCTCGATAAAGTCAGTGTGTCTATTTAATTAAAGAGATGGTGATACAAAAGGCTCATCTTGGATAAAATCTAGGGGAGAAAACGTGCTACCTGACTTGAAGGGGAAGGGGGAGTGAATTCACAAACCCAACCGAGGCTGATGAGGGATGAGGACATGGTAACACGGCGTGGTTTGACAGAAGGGAAGGCAGCAGCTCTGCCAGCAGAAGCCCGTGAGCAGAGAGCCATGGAGCACAAAATTAACACACTGGCTCATCAGGAAATGTTAATGTGGGCAAGGTGGGGAATTGCTTCATATGGGCAAACAATCTGTGCAGAAGGGATAAGCACGATCAAAACCTGGTACAAATCTGGGCGTGTTTCTCCAAAATCTGCCCTCTACCCTCCCTCAAGCTTGAGGTTCAAGACAGAAAATGCAAAGCCCTGATTAAGGTGTTAATTCCTTATGGCACAAAGAGAAAAAAATTTTGTTGAAATGGAACAAAATTAAAGAATCCAATGGGGCTTTTCTAGAAATGATTAAGCCACTACCACACAGATCCCGGGAGAGGAACTTTGCAGCTTAGAGTAAGTGGTTTGGGGATGGACAACTATATTCTCTTCAGAACAGTCCTAAAACCAAACATCAGCTCCACTACAAATGCTGGCTCTGCTTTCATCTGCCACACTCTCCTGAAGTTTAACCAGCTGCTTTGTTCTCCCCAACATCCACCATTCCCCACTGCTCCTGTATGGTGTCCTTAACAAAGCTGAGACCAGCTTCACCCAGCCACCACCTCACCTCTTTACTCATCACACAGGGGCCATTTCCCCCTTTGGAATGATGGCAGGGAAGCCAAGTCCACTGACAGCATAACCAGATGCTGAATTTAGTCCCCTTGCATTTACAGACCACCTGGGAGGAGCAGAAGGTCCAGCATTACTGATGTTTTACAGTCAGAGAGACTCCGATTTCAACATCCCGGATGAGCAACTGCTTTATAACCTGCTCAAAGCCTGTCTGGATAGGGCCGCAGGCAAGGTAGTGCACACAGCACTTCTCAGGAAGAAGGCCAGAAGAACATTAAAAAGTAATTGGAAGGCCTGGGGGATCAGGGGAAGAAGAAGACAAGCTCAAAGAAACCAAGGAAAAAACCTGAGGCATGGCAGTGTATAAGTGCACTTGTCTGAGAAGACCTAAAAAAGGTCATGTTGAAGAAAGTGAGGAAACTGTCTCTGAAAGGATTCTTTGAAATGGTAAGCAATGGCAGGGAAACAGTAAATGGCAGGCTGCAGACCCTGGGAAAAGGATGGAGTTCGGCTGGAGGATATGTCTCCAGATCTACCACATCATTGCCTCCCAAGTCACAAACCTCTACAAGGAAAGGTTGAATGAACGTTACCAATGCAAAAGTAACCCTAAAAATACTAACAGCACACTGCTCTGTATGTAGTGCTTTAATAAACAAATGCTTCCTTTTCATCCAGAGAGACCTTGGAATTACACAGATGGTTAAAATATATCTATAGTAGTGGTAGTAATTTAGACATCTCTCTGGAGGAAAACAAGGTTTTAGCCTTTTTTTTCTTTTAAATGGCAGTGAGCTGAATTTTAAGGTGGAGTGAGTTTATTTCTGTCGTGGCTGATGCAGGGAAAGCTCCATCACCCACAGATAATGGCAGATGGTGAGCTGTGCCCAAATCCATCAGGCAGAGGCCTCAAGTAGAGGTTCAAAGTATAACTGGGGATGGTGTTTCTCACTCAAATGGCAGCCAATGGAAACAAAACCATTAGGATAGTTTGAATACAACCACGATAGCACAAACACATGAAGTGCAAACAGCTCTGCAAGTGGCAGAGAAGCCTCTGACCAGCCCACAGGACAAAAGATGACACAGAGTAAGGAAACCATGTATGTTCAGTGGCAGGGCTACTTTTATCCAAAACTCTGTTAACCTACTGGTGTATCATAAAGGTGGGCGAATGGCTACATGGCTCAACAGAGCTGATAATCCTGTGCCCATAGCACAGTTGCAGAGGGTATAAAATTTTGTGGAGATGGTGGAGGGGACTCTCGATGCACCATATGGTCTCTTGCAGCCCTTGCGCTGTGCCGAGGCTCGTGCTCTCATGTGACACACCATTAGCGAGTCACATGGAGCAGAAAGCAATTTTATGGCCAGATCCTGCTCTTAGAAGCTATGATGACTAAACTAGCTAATCAAATCAGCATAAATTTGCAAACACCGTTTTAGCAGCTGTGACCGTAAATATCATCAGCAGAATGTGAATAATGCCGAGCACAAGATGAGTTGAGTAATGGGTTCCCAATGGGCGTTGAAGCCATCAACCCGCTGCCTGGCAACTCCGAGGCGGGGGCGAGGGGGGGTTGATTATGATGAGCCTGAAACAGCAGATGCAGCTATCACGACAAAGCAGCTACAGCACACACACCAGAAAAAGAAAAAAGGAAAAAATAATCATTTACATAGACAAATGATTGTGGTGGATGCCCTGTTCTCACCCTAAACGCAGGCACATGTGCATGTTCCATGTGGAGAGATGCGTTTTAGCATTCCCAAAGTGACTCATTTGGCATTTTCCAGGGACCTGCAAGAGACTCCCCGCACACACCTTACCGTTTTGTCAACACGCCATAAAAATAATCAGCCGAGGTGAAATTCACTGAGAACACAGACAACCAAGGCTAAATTTGTTTGCAATTTGTGCCAGCTTCTGCTAATGGGAGCCAGGGTGCAGAGCTCCCGGCATGGGCAAAGGGGAGGGGGGAAAGCTGCCGAAATTAACTGTACACGGCAGCCTCAACCTCCCCTCTGGTGAGGACCAGCAGCACGTGGTCCCAGAGCAGATGGAGCAGGCTGGAGTGGGCACGGCCGGAGAGGAAGGACTATCCCATGAACAGCTCTGCCAGGGGCCCCAGGGAAAAGGTGGCTGGAAGCATAGCCAACTTGTACCCAGCAAAGTCCTTTAGAGAGGGAAGTGGCTTTTGCAGCTCAGACAATTGAATATACCTCCCTGCACCTGCCAGCAGGAGTCTGGCTCAGCCACATAGATATGTTTGCAAAAAAACAGGGGAAAAATAGATGAACCATGATGTCCCAATGGCTTTTGGTAGGCTGATAAAAATGCTTGGCTATTGTGGACCATATCCTGGTCAGATGATGATATCCCACCTACTCTGGGGTAGAATCAGAAAGGCAGAAGGAATATGACACTGCACTTTGCATTGCATAAAGGTAACCCACGTTTGCTGGAATCATCAAAATGTGATGAAGAGCTAAGTCTGGGTATATTTACATGACAGTTATTACAGCTCATGCCAATAAGGCAACTTTTAGCTGAGCTCTAAAGCCAATCTGCAGTAGTGTAGAAAACAAAGTGAACAAGGAATGGGAACATTTCCAAGTTTCCAGGGAGCTGTCAGTCCAAACTGGGCTTCATCTTGCTGCAACCAGGCATGTTGCTTGGAGTACCAAATGAGGAGATACCCCAGGCTACTGGTTTAAAGCTTACTTACGTCCAAATGGATGTTTTGCTGTATTTCCTTAGTTATGATGATTATTAGTATTATATTTAGCTTTCAAGCATTTCCAAAAGCCTACGCCATGCCCAGCATACAGGCAACCTTTCTGAGCTCATAAATCAGGTGATTTGAAGATACAGAATTCCCTAAGTAATTGGCAGACATGGTGGACCAACACAAATGAACATGATGGGTTCAGTGCTTAGAAAATGGAGATGAAAGCTGAAAGGGAAAAATGTAAAACAAGCTCTTTCCTGGCTAACGAGCAAAAGGACAAGTGACAGAGCACCTTGACATGTTGATGGAGAACATCAAAGACAAGGGTGGTGCCAGGTGCTGGTTCCTCTGATCACAGCACTCTCAGTTTCTGCCAGGAAAGCTTGTACAAGCACTGGCACCATGCACAGGGAGCGTCTCAGTAAATATGTGGAAACACCCGTAATAAGAATAGGAAAATATCAGAAGCAAATGCAGGGGATCGAGCTGCCTCCCATACCAGCACATAGGTGTGTCCCTCAGCAGCGTGCCCTAGAGAAGGTCTGTGGTTTGCATTTGGGTTTTTTTCACTCGTGTAACAATTTAAATAACCTCTGTCCTCCTAAAGGGGAGTTTTTTCAGCAGTGTCTCTCCACCAAAGCTGTTTACTACCCACTGACCTGAAACATGTCTACAGCTACATGCTCCTGACACCAGCTGTAAATGAGAAGATGGAGAGAAAAGAGCTGGAGCTGCTTCTCTTGGTGCAGAAAAGGACTGCAGGCAGTCAGAACTGGGCTTAAGCGGCCAAACCAGCAACCATATTTCTCCAGAGCACAGAGATAATTTGGAACAAAGGGTCACACTCAACATGTTACTCTCAGATGAGCCCAATCTGAAAATATACACCAAAATCTCAGTCCAAGACAACACACTCATCATGAGCCAGACCTATTACGAGTAACCAGTGTCTCCTTAAAAAACACACCCCAACTGGAACTCCAGTGACTAAAGCCAGGGTGGAGAATTATTGTCAGAACCAGTACAAACTCTAGGACATGATTTAAAGCCTTTTTGCAAGGTCCAGAAAATTCCAGCACACTCTTCAGTGTGTTTTGCTGCAGCATCAGCCTCTGCATGTCTGCACTGTGGCTGGGGCCAGGGCCAGGAGGTGCCAGCTACTACAAAAGATTATTCTTGTGCTATTCCTGGTTTGATCCAAAACAAAACGTACAGGAAATTTTGGAAGAACATCTGTTCCCACCAAGCATCCAGCCCAAGCCTCCCAGACCCACAAAACTCTGGGTGATTCAATGAAAAAGTGAGGAAACATTTCAATTTGTAGATGCAGAACTTTTGGCAGCTGTTGCTGCTCTTTGCTGTGTGCACAGAAAGCCTATCCTTTGTGCACACAAGCAGCTCAGTTCGTGGGCATTCAAGGAGACTAGAAAAGAGCTGCCTTTCCCATACACGTTTTTCCCAAAGAGACATAAAGATGAAGGAAGCGTTCACCAATTTTGAGAATGCTCAGAGATTTTAATTGACTAATGGGCTTGCTGGAGGCAGGGGGCAAATGTGATTATTACTTATTTCTGGTGCAGTAGCACATCCCAACTATGTTCCACCCCAAGAGCTGCCACAGGGCCCACGTGACAGGATCCTGCCCAGACTGCAGCCATTGGGTTCATGAGATAAAAAAACCTTTCTTTGGCTCCCTGTGCCTTCAGGCAGGGCATGACTTGGAGCAAGCCCACCCACAACAAGCAGCACATCTGTGAGGAATAACCCAGCCACGGTGCCATGTGATACCTCCCCCTTCCAGGGGGTTTTGAAAGCCAAGCATCCTCGAGCTGCTCGAAGGCTGGGCTCTTGTCCAGTCGGACATCACTTGCCCAAGTCACTCCCCTTCAAGCCCTCCACTGCCCCACGTCTGGCATCCAGCTGAAGCGTCCAGGGACAGTTTTTCCTGGGATTACAGAAGTCCTAGATTGCATGGGGTTGGATATTGCCACATTGCTGCAGAGACGTGGTGCATAAACTAGTAATTTGTGGTCTTATCTTAGAGCTGAAATAGATAACAACAAACAAAGCAAGAGAAAATCTACTGCTGTTTCCACTATAGCGTGGAAGCACTGGGAAATACACAGAGTTATAGTTACAGCTACAGGATCGTTGCATTTACAGTTGTTATTTGCCACACTCTCGTGCCTACATGGCCAGTGTCACAGCTGGCCCCATCCAGGCAGATGGGAAATGAGCAGAGTAAACGGGGTCCATCGACCCTGCCCTTGGGAGCTGTGCCTGACGAGCAGTTTACAACCAGCGTTCAAAGATAAACCTAAATTAGGTGACAGTTTACCTCAAAATTCAATAAACTCTTGCAGTTTAGGAGGTGGCTGCACCAGACCTGCTGGTTCAGCTCCAAGAGGGGCAAGGCTGGAGGCAGAAGTGGTTTAGGGCAGGTCTCACTGGGACCAAGGGAAGGGGTTGGTGGGTCAGAACCCCTCATTTCCCACATCAAACCTCCCGTGAGGCCCAGCTGGTGCTGCAGGATGGCATCCTCTGCTCTCTGCCCATTGCTGCTACAAGGCAGCACACAACGAGGGGGATTCATTCTGGATAAATCCCATTGCCAGAAAGAGGTGTTCCTGCAACATCCCAATCAGAGAGAGGTGCACACAGCAAAGTCATCTGCTTCACACTCAATATTTTTTCCCAGCAGCGGGAAGAAGGATTTTCTGTTACCCCCTAAATCATCAAAGCTTCTTGCCTGGCTGTTTCAAGCACAGCTTTATTATCCCTTACATTAACTTCTGGGGGCACTGTCATTTTTTCATAAAAAATACCAGAGTTTGAAGTTCCATGTGTTTGGGGTTTTTTGTTGCAGTTAGTTTTTTCATCCACTCTGGTTTTGTTTCATTTTTTCCTGGTAGGAAAACCAGTGACATTTCAAAGCAGCACATTTGCTGCATGCTCACTCAGAAAAAATTAAGGTCCTGTCTATGCACTTTCCCTCAGAAAACGCCTCCCAAGCTTGCGGCACCACAAAAAAGAAAATCTGATTTCACAGAAGCACAAAGACACAAATTATTCCAAAGCAAGGCCATGCAAAATAAAACCTACCATTAAATGCAAGAGGCTGGAATCAGAGATCCCATCTCTGATCATACTCATTCCACAACAGAAGTTTTGCCCAAGTTAGAGCTGCTGGGTCACATCCATTATTTTCTCACACATACAATTAACTCAAGCAATGGGACATCTTGAGCACATGTGCAAAAGGCTTTGGCATGGCATGTTTTTAATCCTCACATACAGTAACATCTTTTCATAAGACTCTGAGTGCACAGGTGTGTGCAGTGGGCTCAGCTATAACCAGCTCAGGGCAGAGGCACAGAGGGATTGGTGTTACCTGCCCACCCCTCTGTCTGTGCTGGACACATCTGAGGTCGAACACAGCCCACGCTGCCGTCTCGCAGGTGCTGGGGTTGGGTTTGGAGGTCAGCACACAACCTCCCAGGTTGCAGGGCTGGGAGGTTTTCCCCACCACTGCTGCAGTGAGGCTGGAGAGTAGGACAGTTATGCTTCACTCAGGTTGCAAACAATAGGAGTAAACCCAAGTCTGAACACAAGCTCGTCTCCACCCAAAGCAAAGCCATATGCAACTCGGCTCAGGAATGAGAACTATGCAGCCAGAGGTTTCCTCTAGTTATTGTTTTGGGTTTGGGCTGCAGTGCACAGGGAGGGGAGGAACAAAAAACACAGAGGGTGCAGGAAAGAAGCCGAAACCCAGGCACAGCTATGAGAGCCTCAGCCTGACATCAAGCCCTAGTTTCAGGATGCAAGACACGAGGTGGTGATGCTCTCTGCAGTCATTCTCTCACCCTCCACTGCTCCTCGCTGCCCTGTCTCAGCTGTACCCGCACAACAGTTTGTGAGACACTGATGTCTGTGTGACACGTACGTGTGACATCGATTTGATTCACACAGACACCTATCAATTTTGCATGTTCACTAGACAGCAGAGCAGACATGGCAATGTCTAAACAGAAACTGTATTAAAAAGATCAATTTCCAGTAGAATTCTTTTTCTGAGAAAGATATGCCCAAGAATACCCCAAATTTTCAGCTTTCTGTTTCAATTTAAAAGGTGCAACCTGAAGCATGAGGTCTGCTGGGTGAGAGACACACTAATTTCTCCTTCCCTCTTGTGCAGATGAAGCTAAACATTTGTCCAGTCCAATATATAGACGTTTACCACTACCCTGATTCCTTTCCTGACCAGGCAGAGCTGTGGAGATTCCTGGATATTGAGACCTCTTAAATAATAAGCTTCATGCAAACTGTGCCTAAAAACAGAGGTAAGTTAGTGACCAGTGTTCCCTTCCAACATCACCCCTGAGCTCCCAGCAAACACAGCAGTATTTCACCAGCTCAGTGTTCTCATCATCCCAGCTCCTGGCTTTTTTGGTGCAGACAGTGGAGGCTCAGGGAGCAGCGGTTTTATAACTAAGCTGATTTTAGCCCAAACTGCCAAGAAAATGGGTATTTTCACTTTCTCCCCACTCCTGTCCCTACCTTTGTCCTTCTGTTGGCATGAGCATCAGCCAAGTCAGGGAACTGATCCAGCTGGAAACTATCTGCTTGTCTTTTCTCTTTCTGCTGGGTTAGTTTTCAGAAGGATCAGATTCCTAATCTGGCAGATCGCTCGAGAGCTGATTTTGGCACCAGAGAGAACACATGACCCAGCAGCAGGGACTTAGATCAGCTGAAACCAAGCCTAAACCTATGCCTGCAGAGAACACCCATGGCCCACCCTGTGCCCATCCATGCAAAGATCCCCTGCCTGCAAAAGAGGCTTTTTCTACAGTTCTGTTCTGCTTCCAGAGGGGAACAGGCATGCTTTGGGTAGTGGTGAGACATGACTTCCCAACTGTACCTGCTCCCCTTGCACATCCCTTGCCACTACTCTGCTGCCCCTTCTCCTCAGCTCTTAGAAAAAGCCCAGGGCTCCACGCCAGCTTTCCTCTTGGATCAGCATATCTGTCTTTAAACAGTACCATGCCACTGACCCAGCAACTTTGTCCTCATGGACACTCATGTATTTACCAGAGACATGTAAGATATGCGTGTGCATACCCAGGGCAAATGCAAGTAACCAGAGACCCTAAACAGTACCAAAACATTCTAGTTCCTGTAAGCTGAAGAAATGGGCTGTATTGCTCCAAACCATTCCTACTAAGCACAATGTTTCTATGGCTACACCTGCCCTGGCTTGACTCCTGCATTCAGCAACACAGCCACTCTGTCTGTCTGTCTCTCCCTCACACACACACACACAAACTGGACATCCTTTCTCTCCTCACTCAGCCTCCCCTTTCCACTCCAAATAACACCTCTGCTCTTCCTCCCACACAGCCTAAACATTCAGAGTGGCTGTTTTTGGAGGCCCAGCAAGAGAGGGCAAAGACTTCTAATCCAAATTGGTTCCAAGTGCCTGCAATCCCACAGTCTCCAAAGCCTCCAAGCCTATTTACAGCAAAGGTGGACCTGGTCATGTTTACTTGGAGATCTCCAATGTTATTTATGGTGGCACGAAACCAAAGCAGCATGAAAAAGCAGGCAGACCCCTTTGTCCCCCAAGCTGTTCACAAGAGGCTGGAGAGCTGGCCTGCTGAGTGGTAATAAAGAGGAAAATATCTCCCAGGAACGCTTGAAAAAGAAACCTTGTGCAAGGGGGGTCATCAGTCCCTTGGCCTCAAGGTGACTTGTTTAACAGTGTGAAATGAAGATACCAGTCGGATGTTGGGGAAATGCTAATGGCTGGGAGCAGCTCATGTCAAGCTGAATAAATCCCTTGTTCTCCATTCTGAAACACAATGGCACATGAATGACTAAGCAATTCTGATAACAATTCAATAGATAAATGTCAGCTCGCTTTGATTAAACATTACTTGTGGAGCTGTTTCAGGGCAGCTAAAGACACATCAGCCTGTCTGTCTCACTCCAGCCCTCTGAGCAACCCAGGGCAGAGAGACATTTATTTCACAACAGCTACAACTGATTTTTTTCTCCCTAGATTTGAACTAAATCTAGATATATGCAAGTACAGCTGGGAAAATTTAAAAAAAAGAAAAAAGCAAAATAGCCCCTCTCTATTTTAAGACCTCAGTTTCACTGTCACTTCTCCCTTGCTACATCAGTTATCCCTTACAACAGTAATAACATGGTCTGGTTTGGAGATAGAGGTGGAACCAAGCCATGTAATTACCACATTTCCACATATATTCTTGCGTATTTGCAGTGCTGAAATAACACTCCCCTAGCACAGGGATAGTCCAGAAAAACAGTTCAATTTAGGAATGTGGCTAAAACATGCAGCTAGGCTTTTATATGCTTGAAGTCAAACCCATTTCTAATTATGTCCCTATCAGTGCTGTAGGTGGGTCTTTTATAAAACAATAACAAGTCCTTCTATTTTTGCAGAAAAATCTACGTGAGCAGCTTCTCCCAATTTGAAGCTCCTGCCTCGCCAAACCCCAAACCAGTTTTGAATGATGAAAGGAATAACCTCATCCGCACGCATGGGCTTCTACCCTTGTCTCCAGTCAGTTGTGAAATAAGCTGCTCAGCACTGCATCCATAATGGGGACTGCAGTGCAGATGGCAAAAGCACAGTCACAACTCGTGCTGTGCCTCTGCCAGGAGAGGTGGGTGATGCAACCAGAGTGGCTTAGAGAAGCAAGGAGGGGAAGAGAGGCTGTTCCTCCCAAAGCATTTTTCATCTTTCTATTTACAGAAGAGGCTATTTGGGGTAACAATAACTGGGAATGATGTCCAGAAGATCCTGGGTGAAGTACTGACTGCACTGCTGTCTGTGGAAATGAGGATTTCATCCTGTGATCAGTGCTAGGCTGTATTTCAGTGACGGTTGTTGCTTTGTAGTTGAGAGAACTCAAGGAGAAAAGAGCAAAAGAATCTCCTACACCTCTGCTGTACTGATCTGTTGGTCACTAAGAAGGGGAATAGTCCGTTGCAAATGCTCACAGCCACCACCAGTCCCAGGGGCCTTATAGCTGTGTTTGACCTTAGTCTAGAACAGTGAGTGATAATGTTATTTCTCAAATTTCACTCTCAAGAAAGTCCTGTGGCAGCTTTTCTTTCTCCTGGTCTGGGAACAAGCCTGTGGAACAATCTGCCCTTGTACACACACAACCCACACCCACAAGGGTAAGTCTGTGCTAGCTGGGTTACTGCGGACTGGGGCTATTTCTTTAGATGTGGTAATTGGCAGATGTTGAGTCCTGCAGGCAGAGGCCTCAGAGGAGACATCTACACCAAACAGGTACAAAAATTCATAGGGACAATGACTACATGTTTGTGTTTAGGTGTAGGTACATACACAGCAAGTAACCAAAAGTCAGAAGATCCTTGCTTGCCCCTGACTGCAAAGGGGAATTCTCAACTGATCTTTGCAGCTCCCATTTGATAGCACAAAGCCACTTGCAAAATCACCAGGTTGGCCCTTATAGCTTTGTTGTTTTCAATATTCTTTGAGAGTTCCCTCTGATGCCTGATTTGCTTTATTAGAGAAACCTACTCAAAGGGATTTGTGTGCATGCTCAGCTTGATTTGTGAACTCCAACAGGAGGGGCAGCCAGTAAAATTAATGAGGTTCTGGGCAAATGATTGCCCATGCAGACCCACAGACATAAAGCATTAACTGACTGTCTAATTAACAAAGGCCACGTGCCCGATTAAGCATGCAAATGCTGCTGCTTATACACACACATTGACACACATTAATGTCTCAGCGAGGATACATTTGCAAGTGTCTGTTTGGCAGGATGATGGAGCACACAACCTGCTTCCATAAACACTTTTCAGTATGCAGAATATACATACATGAAATAATCCGCTGCCTGTCTCTGTAATGAGCACGAATTCTTTCAGGAAAGCAACACAGCAGGTCTCCAGGCTCATGCGGGCACTGCTTTAAAACCACCTTCTAGAAGGGGGCAAACGAAGGACAAGGCAGCCTTGGAAGAAAAGTTTTAACTCTGTTTCAGTCATCTTGTCATGCTAGTGAAGGGCTTCTTTCATGTTGCAAAGTTGTTGTACTGGGTGATAAGAGGTCAGGGGCATACGGTCCTATTCCTAACTCTGCCATGCTCTTATCACATAACACTCCCTGGGTCCTCATCTCCTTCCTGATTAAAGCTCAGGGTTTTTTTAAAATTCACCACCATAAAATTAAAAAAAATAAATAAATAAAAAGGAAAACAATCTAAAACATTTCACAAAGGAACTAGAAGCAGCAATGTCTCCGAGCAGGGGTCACAGCACAGGATACCTGTTCTCCATCAGCTCATATGTAACTCAATTAGTTGTGCTGCCAGATCACATTATTTTGGGACACAGATATGATCACTCAGCTGGAGAGGCCGGGAAGGCAAAATTCTGGAAAGCTACTGGCAATCTCTGGGTGCCAGAGAAGAAACTTTTGGTAGCAGCTGCAGCCCCATTCCTATTGCGGAGCAGGGTCAGTGCCCCACAGACCAGCAGCTGACCTGGGAATGCTGGAAGGCCAGGGGTATAAGGGAGCTATGAAGGATCCTGGTCTGCAGGAGACAAGGATGTGATTTGAACTTCTCACCTCTGAGTCTTGAATAACCAAACCCTGCCCTCTCCTCCCCTGCATGCATCTCTGCCCTCTGCAGCAGGAACTGCACTGAAAGCTCCTGAGCCTTCGCTTCGCATTTGCTGAGGGCTGGTGGGTTCACTGAAGTGAAGCTCAGGGTTTCCCTCAAGCCCATGACTCAGCCCTACTCCCAACTAAATGCTCAGAAACTCGTGTTTCTCCAAGGATCCAGGGAGGTGTTAGAATAACTACTTATGTCTGTAGTGTGTTTCCTTGCTGCTGGAAGATTTCCAGAGGCATTTCAGGTGCTGATGAGACCTTCCAGCACATCCATTTAGAGTCTGCAGTTTCCCTTCCTTCCTGCATTATTTACTACACAATCCTGAGTTGCTTAAAAGGCTGTTTCAAGCTATTTTCTGAATCATCCTCCCCTCCCTGTGCTGCTTCATGTAATAATCTCTCAGAAATCTATTTTGGGAGTGGTATTTTGCAGCAGAGGGTTGTTTTGTTTGTTTTTTCCAACTGTTCTGCCATAAATGTAGAAAGTTGGTCCATTGTTGTGAAGTTGCTGACAAGGACGGGATTACAGATCCTCTGTCCTGACATCCTTGCCTTGCTCCACTGTCCTCTCTGGGGTGGGGACACAGAGGCTCAGAATGACAAGAGCAAGGCTATGCCCATTAATTTGCTCCTGCAGAGCTGCTCCTGATGATCAGAGCTGCAGGCAAGGGTTTGTTTTCAGAGTTGTGTGAGGATGGCAGTTCATATCGATTTCTTAGAGCAAAGTCCCTGATAAAGGTTGGGATTGCTGAATTATTCTGGTACTGTGCTGAGCATCTTGGCAGTCTGACTCCCATAAAAGTATGGACACTGCCAGCAGCTCGGTTACAGAACGGGAACAAAGATAATAAATGAGGGGGCATATTTTGAGCTGAAAAAATTGAAAAATGCTTTTTTCAAAAACACACAGAAACCCCGAGTCTTTGCACCTCAGACCTCGTCCTGGAAGTGAAGACACATTTTGTACCAGAGAGACAACACTTAATTTGCTCAGTTTCTCAACCACTCAGCATTCATATTAGATTATTATTTGCAATTTAGCTGCCCTGCTCTTACCCTGAGAGCTTCTGACTGGGAAGTGACAGCATTTCCATGCTGTACGTTCAAAGCTGAAGTGCTTCACTTGCCTCAGCAGTTTTTGGCAAAGTTGAGTGCAGTACTCAGCTTTGAAGCATAATTGCCCAACTACAGCAGTGACTCCGGTCTCCAAAGGCCAAGAGGAGAGAGAGAAAGGAGAGAGGTGGGAGGACAGCTGAGAATAGCACATTTCAGATGTGGGATACAGTTATTTCTTTTTGGAGGCCTATTTCTGGACACTGCTGGAAAACTAGACAGCTAAAACAAGGATAAAATATAAAATGAAAGATCACATTAGAAAGCACACACACCCAGACACCAAGGCAGGCAAGAGCTGGGGGACCTGTGTAATCACAGCTATAATGATTCTATAATTTCACATCCAAACATAATTAGCTGAGGTACATTCTTCGACAGCTAGAGATTTGCAAAATTAGGGTCAAACAGGTTCATTTTGTTAATTGCTCTCATTTCCCCCCTCTGTGTTGTTTCTTGTCATTTTATAGGCTCCTCCCTGGGCCAAATTCATCCCTGGGGTAACCCCCTTTTAAAAAACGTCCCCTTGAATCTGATCCTCTGTACCTTGGAAACATGGCAGCAAATAGCTTTCTGCCTGCGTGACTGCCCTGTCACGTGTCGGCACATCCGAAGGACTGTGTGTTCAGCTTGCCAGCCCTAAGAACCCAATTCCCTGCGAAAAAAAAAAAAATCAAACTCTAGGCTGCTTCATATATTATTGCTGTCAACTGCAGCAACAGCAGATAGGAGGCAACCAGCCTAATTCCAGCAAGATTAGTGTCTGCAGTTTCAGATGGCAACAGGATGTGCAAGAGGCGATTTGAATATGCAGCCAGATTTCATTAACTAGTTGGATCCCACCAAAGTGAACAAGCCAGGATGGGAAGCTTTCTGTGTTCAGACATCCCATAAAATTACCTCTCTCAAAGATGATGCTCTCTTAGTTTAGGCTTGTCAGACATTTGAATTGTTTATACATTTGCTCACTCTGTACTTACTTAATGACCCTCACTTTCTGAAGCAGAACTGTATCAGCCACAGACTTAAAGTCCCTGTGATTGCCCAAAACATTCATCACTAACACTTACTTACAGAAGAAATTATTTACTGTGAGAGTGAAGAAACCCTGGCACAGGTTGCCCAGAGAAGCTGTGGCTGCCCCATCCCTGGATGGGGTTTGGAGCAACCTGGTCTGGTGGAAGGTGTCCCTGCCCATGGCTGTGGGGATGGAATGAGATGACCTTTAAGGTCTCTTCCAACCCAAACTATTCTGTGATTCCATGATTATTCTATTCCTGTAAAGTGGATAACAATTCCACTGAATAGAGCCCAGATCTGTGCAAACAACTCCCAAGGCAGAAGTCACAGCCCAGGTTGGGGCTGGTGGAGCTCAGTTACCTGGCCAGGAGTGTAGTTTCAGCTTTGCATGGAAACAGTCAAGGAGAAAAAAGCCAACAACACCAGCACAGCAGAAAAACCCCAAAGCTGTATTTGACCACGTGTTTCCTGGTCAGCACCATTTGTACACACCTCCCCAGGCACTCAAACACAACAGCTGGAAAGCACTGCGGGCATAAATGGTATGCACACACATACAGGTACAAATTCTCTGTGCCCTTCACCACTGCATAAATTTCATTACTGGGAGACAGTCAGAAGTACCAAGAATCACAGAATTGATTGGAAAAGACTCCCAAGATCATTGAGTCCAGCCTTTGACTGATCTTCACCTTGTCAACGAGACCAGAGCACTGAGTGCCATGAAGAGATAGGAACTTCATGTAAACACACCCACCTACAGTGAACATTTCTGTGGGTACTACTTGGACATATTTTTTTAGTCTGGAGATGCTTTTGTTTAGGAAGAGCAGAAGACAGGAACTGTGATTATTTTTTCCCCCTTGTAGATGCTCTGTCTTTTTTCATTCGCAAAATCGTTTTAGTCATTGATTGGGATATCTGAGGCCATGGTAGAGCCTCAGGTAGTTTGCAATGAAGTGCATATGGGTCACATGAGGTGTAATGGGGGGAGCAGAGGTATTTGTGCGGTACACAATGCTTTGTCATAAATTATATTAATATTTACATAATCTATAAATATGCTAATTTTAGATGTGAATTTTGTGTCCTCTAAAATATCAAAGTCCTTCACAACACATGAGAAACACCACTACTTGAAGGATACAGCAACACACACCAAATGACAAACTGAAATTTGCGACAAGGTCACCAGGACAAAAGTTTTGCCCTTCAAAACATAACAATCTGTAATGTCAACACTGCTTGTCATTTTATATCCTCATTCATAAAACCTCCTTTATTCCAAAAACAGCCACATGAAAGGAGGACCAATGGCCATGAACCCACAGAAGTTTCAATGCTGCTGTTAGATGTCTTGATTTTAAAGCTGTTGCATAAAACCAGAAAACACATGGGCATTACATGGAAGATCTGTCTTAGAGGACCTGAAGAAAAGGCCCATTGTCATTCTACCTTGAACTGCTCCCTTCAGGTGCTTACAGATACTCAGGACAGCTTCTGAATAATGACATGGATCTGAATCAGGATTCAAATACAGGTTCAGTTCTGGGCTCCTGAGTACAGGAGGGACATGGAGCTACTGGAGCAGGTCCAGTGGAGGCTGCAGAGATGATTAAAGCACTGGAGCATCTCCCTTATGAGGAAAGGCTGAGGGAGGTGGATGGACCAGGCTCTGATCGGGGGTAACCAGCAATGGTACAAGAGACAATGGGAAGGAACTGATGTCCAGGAAGTTTCACCTGGACAGGACGAAGAACTTCTTCACTGTGCAGCGATTGAGCACTTGAACAGATTGTCCAGAGAGGTTGGATAAGATGATCTACTGTGAACTCTTCCAACCTGAATCATTCTGTGATTCTGTAATAGGCATTTCCTCAATCCAAACCAACTAGACCAGATTTTAGAGGCTGAGTCCCTAGAAATCCACAGCCAGCATTTCCCATCCACTTTGTAGTTTGTTCCATTAACAGAAGTGAGGAGCTAACCACTGACATCCCATTTTAGAGGGCATCAACATAAACTCCATTAAAATGGGATCTAGGATGCCAGGGGGCAAGTTGAAAAGACACTATACAGTTTGGCAGCAAAGGCAACAGATTTAAAAAAAAAATTAAAAAAAGAAAAGAAAAATATAAAATCACATTAAAGCATATGCAGCCCTGGCGAGGACACCTGAACTCTACACATATGGAGGCTCCTCTGGGACAGGCCTGTCTGCTTGGGTGGGTAAATCACAGCATTTGCATCTCATTACCCAGGCTGGGAGACAGAGCTGGGGTGAGTGGCTGAGATTCCCCCAGCACTGGAACGGGGTGACAATTTGGCAGCACCAGCAGTGAGATTGGCCTTTATCCTTCACAGATGTTGCTGTGCTAAGGACGAGGAGGTGTTTATTTTACAGGATGATGATGTCTTGGCCTGTGGCACACAGCCAAACAGCCCAAGGTCAGCTCTCCATATATTGCAGGGTTTCTTTGGCATCCCTCCCAAGCATCTACGGAATCCTTGGTTGCAGCACTGGTGAGGCAGGAGAGGAGGTGGGGAGGGTCCCTACGAGGGGAATGCTCCAGGTCAGCAATGCCCAGGGTCTGCACGGCCCAAGGAAGTAACACTGAAACTCCTCAGAGCTTACATGTCCAGCTGGCAGCTGTGGATCAAATGCTTTAGGTGCAATAAAAACGAAAACCTCACATTAATATTCTCACTCATCTTCTTGTCATAACACCATTTATCTCCACTGATCCCACTTTAGGTGCAGCTAGATTGGGGGGTGTGCACCAAAATCCACTGAGCAAAGCCTTGGAAAAAGAGTATTTCTGCCACTAAAGAGAATCTTCTCTCCACATATGCTACAAAGCCAGAACAGTTGTCTTCCTTGATAAGGGCCAAATTTTGTGTCACTTGTACCTGTGTCAGTATGGAGTAATTGCTCTGAAGTTGAGTTCCTAATCATATTAATTTCTAGAACTGTGAACATGCTATTTGAAAACTTTCAAAGTATTCAGAATTAACAGCTCTCATGTTTTCCAGTGGTGCAAATGAAATCAGAACTTGGCTTAATTTTAATACAGAGAACAGAGGAGGATCAAAAACAGCTTGGCACAGCTCCCTCCGCCTTCATGGAAAAGCTCTGACTGTGAGGTTGACTATTTCTAGGTCTGGGAACATTTTGGGAGGATATTGTTCCAAGTGACAGCTTTCCATTTGCGTTGCACTTTCTTACACACGCCCAGGATTCCCTAACCAGTCCATGTGGAGCTCCTGAATGAATACAGAGGTTCCCATTTGCCCATTTTAAACACAGCATTAAGCACCATTCCCCAATATCTGCTACAGCCCATTTTACACCAGCTATGCATAAAATCAGCTCTCAGACTCCAAGTTTTTGTCTCAGTCTGCAACGACCTGATACAGTGACCACTGAGGAGACATACCTATAAATCCTCACCCTGAAAACCATGATGAGTTCTTTGCATTTTAACAATGGAAAATATAAATACTGCAGGAAGTACTGGAATAAACAGCACCTTGTTCCTCCAGAAAGGCAAGCATTTGGCAAAAAATACTTTAAAATGTAAACTGGCTTTATGTACCTTTGAACTGGAATATCCTCACCTTCAAATCCTCCCCCCACCTCCTCCCCAGGATTCAGTGAGGATTAATAGTCCTATGTGCCAAGAGAGTTCAAACACTATTTTTAATCACATCTTACAACCACACTGTCCCCAATGCTTTGCATGACAAAGCAACCAAGGGAGCAAAATGAGAGAAAACTGTGGTGCAGAGCTACAACGCGAGGAATAGATTTGTGCTTCGGATCCAAAGTCCTCATAGGAAAGTGTGATCTCAAAAGGCAGAGACAAGGGAGAATGGAAAAGCTGTAAGAGATGGAGCAGAGGAAGAGCTGAAGCGCTGACAAGGTGGAGAGAAAGAAGGGAGCATTTTGTAAAATGGATTAAGCTGTAGAAGCCGAAAGCATTAGAGGGAAAGGCTTGGGGCAGAGGGAGGGCACTCAAGGACACTGCAGCAGAGCTTGCAGGCACTGAACTTTCTGTTCCCAGCTGCCTGTTTTGGAGTGTGCTCTGGGGATGCCTCCCCTTGGGAGCTTGCCTGCTGGATGGAGGTTGTGGAGCCCGCAGCTCCGCGATGCTTCTGCTGCAGCATGACAGCACACATAGGCATGTGGTGACACAGCAGCTTTATATGGTCCTGCTGGGGCAAAGGGATGGGATTCGCAGGTTTTACAACTCCAGGGACCCTTCATGGCCCACAACAGTAGCCACTCAGCACATGTGAAATTCAGCTGTTTCCTTCTTCAGAGGACTGGAGCAGTCACCTCAGGTCTGTTCCACGCGTTGCTCAATTCTGCCCTGCTCTACAAACTCCCTTGAGCTGGGATTAGAATCTGAGCAAATCTCAGCCAAAAAAGAAGCCTCATGTGCTTTGCCCAAGTCTGTTCAGGGATTCCAGAGGTGATTACGAAAGTTAGTAAATATTAACAAACTCCCTTTCAAGACACCATGTACAGTCAGTGTGTCAGACCTGGAAAGTTTCTCCTTCTCCAGCATACAAAGTGAGGGGCTGTTTGGCAAGTGGAGGCTGGGATGTGGTAGGGGACCCCAGGGACAGGCTGGAGCTGAAGTGTGTGCTCATGGACACAGTCTGCTGAGAGCAGGGGCTGCTGAATGGCCCTCCAGCTCTTTGCAGCTCAGCTCTCCCTTTCTGTGTAACCCACATGCCAGAGGCAGCTGGGCAGTGCCTTGAGCACAGGCTCAGGAAGGGAGGGAGGGAGAGGTGGTTGTGCTGAGCTGCAAGAGGCAGCACTAAGGATGGGGGAAGGCAAGAGATGAGCCAACCGTACCAGTCACGTCCTTGGTGTGGGAATGCCAACAGGTTTGTCCTGTGCAGCGTGGGAACATGTGGTTTTGTCATGGAGTGAGAAGTCCCCACATGTGCCTCTCAATATTTAACATATTAATACAGGATGAGTTTTCGTCCTAGGGATGGGCAGGGTATAGACAGGTTGGAGGAGAGAGGAGGTGCAGCAGGTGTGTGGTAGAAGCAGAACAAGCCCAGGTTACCCTGTGGTCCTGCAGTCCTCCTCAAGCATTGAATCAGGGCTGCAGTCTGGGACAGACCTAAAAATTTGCATGGGGGGGTCTGGAGGGTCCAGCCACGGGTGAAAAATAGAAATGCAAATGGTTTGCCTCCCACCAACCCCAGCAAGGAGAAATCAAACTCAGTTAATCAGATTTATAATGTTTCAGCACGGGTAGTCCCTAACACCAAGCGTCTGGCTGGGGAGACAGGATCCATGTGTATTTGCCATCTTTGCCACAGCAGCACAGGGAAAGTTCCTGTTTTGCAATCTCAGCACTCTCCTCCAAGGGCTCTGTCTATTCCCTTGTACTCCCAAATGCCATGTGAGCCCTCAAGGGATGGAGGTCAGGGGGATCCAGGCTCAGCATTTCTTGCAGCGATTTTCTGTGTGCCAGGGGCCTGCCCTCCATGCAGGAGTGGTTTTGGTTGGGTTTTTTTGCTGAGGCATGTATTGTTTTCACTTGCCATAAAGGAGCTAAAACCCAGCAGCCTATTTCTTGGAAAATATGTCTCTCCTGTCAGCCAGCAGTGACCTGAGCTCCGGAGGATGGAAAGGAGGAGCTGACACTTCTGTGCTGCCTGTCACCTGATTAGAAACACACTGGCATTAACCTCACCCATACACAGGACAGACACAAATGCCAGGACACAGAAAACATGAGGGTTGTTTACAGTGGAAATGTCAGAGTATCTCAGTCCTGCAGGATGCACAAAGGGCTGCTGCTCCCACCCAGCACAAACTGCAAATCCTGCAGAAGGAGTTCTGCCTCTTCTCCCCCAAGACTGCACAGGGTCCATCATTGAACTCTGCTCCTTGGATTCAACAAATTTACCTTCCCAAGATGATAGATCTGCCTCTAAGTAAAGGCCCTTGAGAAAGTTTCAGCCTTAGGAAAAGGATTTTGAGAGTGCTGTGCTCAGATAAGCAATCTGTGCTGAATCCTCACATCTCATGGGCACACTCATGGTAATTATTATATAAGAAATAGTTTAATATGAGATTAAGTTCCTGTATCCTTTGTACTCCACAGACAAAGTATGAGGCAGCCAAGGAAACAGAGGAGCTTTATAATTGTCTCATGTTCACACACATGACTGCTATTGCTGCTCAGCTCTTAAATAGCACAACACAAGCCCTACGTTAGAATTCCCTGTGCACCCAATTCTTCCATTAACTTCTTTATGCAAGGAATGCAGGATTGAACACCATCACGCAGGGCAAGCCAGTGTCCTTCCCATGCCCTCTGCTTACTGGGAAACCCTTGAAAGGCTCAGACCGAAATCTCTTACTGTACTGAAGCAGATACTGCTCATGAAAACATATTGCACACACTGCTTTGTTTTTGTAGGGTTGCTAGGGAGCACTGTTACTATTATTGATTTTTTTTTTAAGGGCTCTGAACTACTTATCAAAACATGTTATTCCACATGCAGCAGAAGTAATGAAGCCTGGTTCCCCACAGCTTTGCATCCTTCATCCCTGAACTTTCAGTACAGTGCAATGGCTCCTCCCTCTCCCAAAATCCAGGATCTCCCTCCCACATCTCCCTTCTGCTTGGCAGAGCAAGAGGGAGCAGAAGCAATAGCTGGGTCACAACTGTAAACTTGTTTATTGGCTGGCTGGGAGCTACAAACAGTGGCTGATTGCTAAATTTGGCCTATTTCACTCTCACTGGGGGACTAATTTTGGATTTTTGTACTATCCAGTCATCAGTTTTCATAACATTTGTAAGAACTCGTTCCCTTTGCAATATGATGAATTTAGCTGAAAATTGGCCTCGAGATTTTTCTAAGGGGGAAAAGGGAGCAGTGGACAGGCAGTCAAACTGTACAATGCAGAAATCAGACTGAAAGCACATACAGGAAGGAACTACCTAGATTTTGCAACCAAATGTACAGGACAAAAAACCCCAACGTCATTAAGTCCCAGATACTCAGTATCATATTTGTAGCTGCATCTGATAATGATTCTTCTGACACAGACTATTCGACGAACACACCTTGGACCTGGCAAGCATGACTGCCAGAACACTGATGTGATGAATATTCACACTTCAGGGTGTTGCAATTTTAATGACATAGATACCATTAAAATGTCAGGGTCCAGAGTGCAAACCAAACGGAAAAGGCTTGAGAAATCCAAGCCTTGAAGCCGTCCATTTGTTAATGGCAGCTTTGCACCTTTTCTACAAGACAGGAGAGAAAAGGAGGCTTCGCTTTTCTCGAGTTTTCATTTTAAAGGATCTTTTTGAGAAAATTTCTCATGGTTGCTAACAAACATTCATCTGCAGCAGCCTTAGCAACACAGGGAGAGCGTGGGTGTGACACACCTGTGAACACACTGCGATCGTGGCTCGGTGTCCGTGTGTGTTAACAAGGATTGCTGCACAAAGCATGGGGCATGTGGGTGCACAGACCCACAGCCACGGGCAACGAGGCCAATGCACCTGATCTGCTCACCTGGTCACCTTTGCAACACAGCATGTGAGTAAATGTGGAAACAAGCACACCCAGCAGGAAGGAGGGCTGTGCAAACACACATCCCAAAGGCACACACTGGTTGAGGTGGGCAGGGACCTGTGGAGGTCACCCAGTCCAAGCTCCTGCTCAAGAAGAGCCACCCAGAGCCAGGTGCCCAAGACTGTGTTCAGACAGCTTTTCAGTATCTCAAAAGATGGAGAGTCTACAAACTGCTGGACAATTTATTCCAGTGCTTCCCAAGGTCCCAACAGACCCTCTCGTGTTTTTAAGTGTGTCCATTCCCTCTTGTCCTGCCACTGGGA
>JAWWEE010000025.1:15756056-15811068 GCA_035221455.1 Xenops minutus
GGTCCCGGGCCCACCGACCCGGACTCGCTGCCCCCCGGAGACCCGCAGCTCATCGCCATCATCGTGGAGCAGCTCAAGAGCCGCGGCCTCTTCGACGGCTTCCGCCGCGACTGCCTGGCCGACGTGGACACCAAGGTACGGCCGGGCCGCGGAGGCCCCGCTAGGCCGGGGGTTGGTGGCACCGCGAGGGGCTCCCGAGGGGACCCCGGCGTGGGGCCACGGCCACGGCCCAGGGGGGAGCGGGCCGGAGAACGGGCTCGGCCTTTCACTGCCCGGCCCAGGCCCCGTCGGGGAAAGAGTTTCCCACAAGAGCAACGCTGCAATTCAGCCCGCATTTCCAATCCCGCATCCCCTCTCCCCCCTGCATCCCCAGTCCAAACGCTTAACTTGTCCCTCCTGAGACTCAGACTATTCTGTTCCATCTCTCAGACCTATCCGGCATTAATTTCTTCTCAGCCACCACATGAGCTCCCGAGCGTTTGTTGTCAACACGAAGTCGGGTTGTTCACAGTGGCCCTGTCAAAATTCAGCACTCGTGGAATTTTGCTTTCCCCAGAATTTTAGTCTTTCAGCAAGAGCCCTGTCCTGGGACCTGCAGTCGCCATCCAGGCGCAGCACCCGGCACAGAAACACTCGTGCACAAAGCAGCTTTGTCAGCGCTGCCCAGGACAGACACTGCACCTCTGTCACCAGCCCATCATCCCATATGCACCTCAGACCCTGAAATATTCATGTCACCCTCTTGTCCTTTCCCTGCATCCAAGATATGGATGGTCCTGTGTATTTGTACGGGTTTGTTACTTGATTCCTATTTAACTTCTGCTAAAATTGAATTGTTTCCTCAGATAAAACTCAGAAAATTATCTTGTTGTTCTTATAATTCTCATAATTTTTCTTTTAATTCTTACAATTATATATTCTTATCTTTTCTGATAGTGCCACAGAAGCAAATAATTCGAATTCTTTGTTAGTGACAGTATCACTCATCCATTTTCCTCGGAATTCTGGGATGGAGGGTTTCCAGACAACAAAAGCCCTGCTTAAGCAACTCCTTTCTGCACAGTTTGCATTTCACTAAGTAATACCATGAGCAGACAACAATTTAAAAACCAATCTATCCAGCCATTTGAATTATTGTAACAACACCCTTACTGTTCTGTGCACTTAGCACTTGTGTCCTCAGGGAAAACAAGATTATCTTTGTTCAGAGAATGAAGGGAGGGAGAATACAGACAACAGAGCAGTCTGTATGTGACAACGGATAAATTGTGAGGGCCTTTGGCAGGACATTGTTTTGAGATATTTTAGCTGTTTAACTGGATTTATTTTGATTTTTTTTAGCCAGCCTATCAAAATTTGAGGCAGAAAGTCGACAACTTTGTATCGACCCACCTGGACAAACAGGAATGGAATCCAGCCATGAACAAAAACCAGCTACGGAACGGGCTCAGGCAGAGTGTGATTCAGTAAGTCACCTAAGTCAAGTCAGAATTTGCAGAATCAAGTTTTTCACAAGACTTTCTGTCGTGCTCTCCTGAGTTGCATTGTAATAGTGGATGCAGTCTCATCAAAATGCACGTTATTGCTTTATCTGAAATTGGTGGTTTTGAGTAGTGAAGTATTTGTATTTGCTGTCTAGCCAAATTATTGCTGCAAATAGCCAATGCTGTGCCTGATGAACTGAGGTGAATGACCTTGATCTTTATCTTCAGAAAAGAGACTTTAAATACTTTAAAGATTCTTTAAAGAAAGAGCTTGGAAGATGCCAAAGCTTGTGTGTTTAGACAAGCAGCAACCACACTGCACCAGCTTGATCTCTTGCAGCAGAGCGGGACTTTTGTACAAATATTTAATATTTACACTGAGGGTCACCAAGATGATTAGAAGGGTGGAGCACCTCTCCTATGAGGAAAGGCTAAGAGAATTGGGATTGTTCAGCCTGAAGAAGAGAAGGATTTGCATTTAGGGTGACCTAATTGTGACCTTCCGATACCCCAAGGGAACCTGCAAGAAACACGAAGAGTGACTATTTACAAGGATCTGGAGTGACAGGATAGGGGGGATAGCTTCAAACTGACAGTCAGCTTAGATTGGATATGAGGAAGAAATCCTTCCTGTGAGGGTGGGCAGACCCTGGCACAGGCTGCCCAGAGAAGCTGTGGCTGCCCCATCCCTGGAAGTGTCCAAGGCCAGGTGGAAGGTGTCTCTGCCCATGATAGGGGGTGGGAACTGGATGATCTTTAAGGTCTTCCAACCCAAATCATTCTGGGATCTATGATTGATTTCCAAGGGGAAATCAAGGAAAGCCATATTAAACTCTGCTGCTGCCTCCTGGCACTCTGAAATATGAGCCTTGGCTTATTAGATGGAGAAAACCTTTATAGTAGAAGTTGTGGGGAGAGACGCAGTTGAGAACTTGGTCATGGCAATTTTTCTTCTAAGGAAAGCTAAAAGAATGCATGGCACACAGAACAAACTGTTTCAAGAGCACGTGCTAGAAATCCACAAGTATGTCACATCAGTCTGTTTAATCTGTAATTAGAGAAGGGATGTCCATTGGATAATGGAAGTACAGAATTTCCTGTCATTACTTGGAGTCCTTGAGACACGTTTGTCTCAATGCTTTCTCCTAACTCATGTTACTCTACCACGAGAATGAAGTGGATGGTTGTAAAACATTACATCAGAGAGCCTGTGATGAGAAGAGTGTGAAGTGCTCTTTGACGGGGCATCAGTATAAAGAAGAGACCCAGTACTGGGGTGTTTGAAGGGTCCCTGTCACTCCTGGAGCTGCTGAACCCTGAGGGTGCCCAGATGTGTTTCATGCTCGATGTGCCCTGTGCTGTCACCTGGAGGTGACAGGACGTGCCCTGACCCTGCACCCTCTCACTCACCAGCATTCACGGCCTTAATCCTGTGGCTCCTTTTCCCAGTGCCAGGCAACGTCTCCATTTCCTGTCCCCTGCTCCCTTGCAGACATGACTTAAGCCTTCTAGACAGCCTGTGCCCCACAATCCAAGAGTCTGACGCAGCCCCTGAAGTAATAAGTCACTTCAATTACTAGTGTTCAGTCCAGAAACTTTGCTGTGTGCTCAGTGTCTTGTTTTTATAATTAATACCCATCTGTCTAGACTAACAGTTACAAGGAGAGTGACAGTCCTGTTATTAGGGGGCAGGGCTCTTCTCCCTCCAGTCAGCTAAAGAAAAGACTGTGCTCTCACCTGCCCTCCTCCTCAGAATAGGTCGTTTCTCTTGTTTGTGCCAAAATGTGTTTGTTTGCTTTCATATTGACCTCATTTCCACATGAGCCCTATTAAAAGTGGTTCTTGTCCAACGTGTCATTTAAGTACCTGGGAGACCAGATGTTAGTTGTTAATTCTGTAGGGAGCAGTGAGAGGGGGTGAGGGGAAATAGGTGATTGAAACAACTCCCTGTTAAGGATCTACTGAGTAGGCTGCAGTTCTCACCATGTTAATGCTAATTGCAGTTGACAGGAGGGCTCTGGAGAATTACTGGAGGAGATCGGGGAGAAGTTTTTCAGAGGAGCTGAATGACTTCTTTGTCTTTGTTCAAGGTCAGGAATGCTGGAAGCTGGAGTGGACAGAATTATTTCTCAGGTGGTGGATCCAAAACTAAACCACATCTTCAGGCCCCAGATAGAGAGGGCGATTCATGAATTTTTGGCTGCACAAAAGAAAGAGGAAAGTGTGCCAGCTCCTCCTCCAGAGCCTGAGAATAAGGATCCTCCTGCACCATCTCAGGATGCCTCCTAAAGGTCTTGTATCTCTGCACTTACTGCTTACATTTTTCATGTACCTCATCTCTATATAATGCAAGACAGAGGAGACATTGGTTCTCCCTGGCTTGGCAGGGAGGACACTTTGATCAGCAGTGTGTTGTCAATGTCACACAGTCATCTGAGCTGCTCCCACTGAAGCATCTGCTAAAAATACACTAGGACTGAAGGCATAGGTATGATGTAAAACAGCTATCAAGGAACACTGTAGACTCTGCCAATGCTGGTTTTGGATCAGGCCAAAAAGCCTTTTATTCCAGTAAAGCACATCCAGAAAAAAAAAAAAAAAAGCATATCCAGCAGCAATTGACATGGAATTGGCTCGATAGCCTTCAGACTACATCAGCTGGATTAAAAATATATCCTTTACTGAAACACAGCTGAAAGTAGAGTGGTGACAAGTTACTGTGCTTTAGTATTGAAAGGTTTAGATATCTCTTCTTTAGAACATGCACTGGAGTGTTGAATTGTTAGTGACTGAAATAGTCCCCACTGGAGTAAGGGTAACATCTCAGAGTGAATAACTTCATTCCAAATTAAATTATTTAAATAGAGCAACCTGTCTCTTTCCAGCTGAAAGGACTGAGGGTGCCTTTGTTGCAAACAAGTTTGTTCTGGCTTTTGTGATTAAAATAACTCCAGGGGCCTCAGGGGGTCATAATTGCTACTCTGTGTTAGCACAAATGACTGTGCCCATCTTTGCTAAGGCCCTGGATCTAAACGTTGATTTTAATATTGAGGCCTGTGTGCACATTACTGAGGAACCACTGTCTTGATGGGAAATTTCAATCTGCAGCTTTGCTGGAGAACTTGAAGCTATACTGCATGAAAGGAAGTTAATTCTGAATTGTTCCATCTGCCAGGGCTTGCTGAAAGGAAAAATATTCCTTGTAATCTACAGCTGATTTACTAAGAAGGAACAAATAACCCACAATAGCTGTTTCAATGCTTGGAATTATTAGAGCAAAATTAGCATGGGGTTTAGCTTAATAGTATTAAATGCCTGTTGTATCATCCTGAGTTATTTACCTGTGACTTGCAACTTTAATGCCTGAGATCTTTCCATTTGTGTGGTTCAGGTAGTTCAAAAGCCCATTATAACCTGCAGCAAAGTGCAACTGTTAATATATTCTAGTCTATCCAAAAGCAGTGAGTTGTGAAGGTACCTTTATGTCCTCTAAACTCCCTTCTTTTTCTTGCAGGGAGTTCTGATATTGAACAGCTGCAGTTGCAACATGCCCTGTTAGACTGGCAATGGATTACTGTTCCCTTTGGTGCAGGACTGCTGTCTGCCAAAGATGAATAACTTTTATCAGACCTGTGGGAAGGCACTGAAATGGTGAAATCCAGGTGCACCTGGAGTTCTGTCTGCAGAGGGAAAGTCAAAGTGTGAAGATATTTTTGCTGTGAACTGCAGAGAGCAGCATGTATTCATTACTCATGGGGGTGGGAAGGAAAAGGGAGTTGGCTGTTGTCTGGAGGGGGTAGGGAAGTGGTTTGAGATGATACTAATAGCATGAAGAAAGAAAGAGGTTTTGGGGTGGGATATTCAAGTAAGAGCTGTCAGATGTCCTTGGATATAAGCCAGATGAGAGGAAGCATCTTGCACCTCTGCTGCATAGCACAGCATTGAGTAGTAGATGCCAAGTCAGGTGTAACTCACTGCACTGCCTGCTTTAGGAAGGACATTTCCTGTTTAAAGCTGGAAATAAAGTTTTGGGATCAATTGTCTAGATAAATTCCGTTGCATCACAGGAACATGTTTATAGTTGGCTATGACTATAGCTGATTTAACTCTTCTTTCCTAGGTAACTCTAGGAAGCAAAGGGCACCAGAGTAGATGATTAGTTTAAAGCTTGTCTCTTTCAGCTTGAAAGACTTCTCTTTCCCATGAAATTTCTCAGGTGCCTAGTGGAAACTGTCCTATGCTTTCAGCTTGAATGCATGCAGTGTCCTCTGGATGACAGTCAAATAGAGAATGTGATCAACTATTCTGCCAGCAAATGTCCACACCTTTTTGCAATAAAATATTTCAAAAACCATCTCTTGGCTGTGGCCTTTTCTTAAGGAGAAACTACTTAAAGAAATCCCAGAGCCCTGATTGCTGGAGCCCTAATGAAAGCGTAACCTTACACAGTTCATAGGTTAATTCTGGTTTAGCAATGTGGGGTTGTTTCTTACCATGATGGTTATAACATGGTTATTAGTATTCCTTTCCATATAAGATGTCTCTCAAAAAATCTATTGTGAGGACTGTACAAGTAAAGGAATGTTGGTTTGGTGGTTAAAGACTGCTCTCCAAATCAGTAGTAAATGTATTCCCTTAGAGCCATAAGGGCAGCTCTTGTCAGAAAAAGATCTTTTACCTCCTAGTAGGGTGTCTTGACCACTTCTTTGAAACTGAGCCATTTATTCAGCAGGGGGAAAAAGGGTTCAAGAGTCTAGAAAGAGCAAGTGAAAAGGATTCTGACCGTGCTTAGGCAAATTCTGGACTACAATAGCAGCAGTCAGGGAGCAGGGATGCAAATTCAATTTTTAAATTTAGCAAGTAGAGCTGAATTTACTGCAGTGAGGAGGGAACCTGAACCTGCATCTCCTACCTGACAAGAGCTTTAGCGGATGAGTGAAGGAGAACTGACTCAGCCAGTCTGTTTTTTAAAAGGTTTTTCCATTGTTCTCTCTGGACTGTGGTGTGTCAAACCAAGCACTGACACTGCTGTGCCTTTGGTGGGGCTCAGTCTGTGCATGGCTGTGGTGACTGTGGGAACCTTCAGAACTGAAGGACCTATGAGTTGAGGCAGCCAGTCCACATTTGGGATCATAGGCTCTAATGTTTGGACTCTCAAGTCCTTGCTTCGGATCACAGCCTTGAAAGTGACAAGCTGTGGAAGCACAGCTGACATAACAGGACAGTGACAAAACCCACCAAGTCCTTACTATGAAGAGATGGTAGGAAGAGCCCTTTGATGATAAACATCTGTGGCTGACAGAACCAGGATTCCAGCTTCAATAACTCAGTGATAGTACAGAAACCTTCACACCAGAACAAAAGAGTAAGTTTGTACCCACTATAGAAGTGAAATTGTTCCTGTAGCAGGATGTTGGACTAAAGTTAGTGTATGACTCAGTTTTTGCTATACTGGATGTGTTAAACACAGTCTGAGTTTGATGAGGCAGAGAGGCCTAAGACACTTGAATTCGAGAAGTAGTTCTCACATTGTGCAGACATCTCAGTTGAAGCATCACTTGCAGCACTGCAGAACTTTTCTTACTTTCACACCATCTATGTTCTTTTCATATCAAACCCTGGACTGCAGCCTTACAACAGTTCTGATGCCTGTTCCTTTGACAGTGTCCCAAATACTGTTATAGTAGAAAAACTAAAGGCAGAATTCCATTGCCTTTCCCCCATTATTCCTGGAAAATATATGTGTAATGCTTATCACCAAACACACAAAGCAATCCAAGTTATTTTTGCAAACATGCATATTTTAGTCCAAGATAAATTTAATTACAAGTACTAAACATGAGTTAACTGATGAATATGTTTCTAACACATCCTTGAAGGAAATCTGATTTTTGCTGTAAATTATTAATAGCATTTTCTGATTTCTTTTAAACTTTTCATGCAAGTCTTACATAAAATAAATGGATGATTCCTGAAACACTCGCTTTGTAACTACTCTGTCATTACAACTCCAGAAACGCTTTTCAGTTCAATCTGGAACAGGTTACCAACAGAGCAAGGCAGCCAGCACAGCTGCTGATCATCTCAACAAGACCTCAGTTTCACCTGAGGGTGAATTTTGGGCACATGTGTTCCATTCCTCAAGCCCTTTTGCAGCTGCAGAGGTTTTTGAGCCAGTCATGTGGTTCAGGCTCAATACCATGGCATTAATTTAACATAATCAGTTCAAGAGACATCCCACCATCAGGTAATGGTGCTGCTGAGTGACGTGGAAAAAGTAAGTGAGCAAAGGTTCCAGCCCAGGCTGTTCTCTGCCCTCATCAGCTCTTTTACTGACTAGTATGGAGTCCCTTGGCAAGTCAGGCACTGACTCAAGCAGACTTCACCAAAAGAAGCAGAAACAGAACTGCCACTATCTATGTGATCTGTAAGCTCCCTTTCAACCCAAGCCGTGATAATTCTGTGATTATATATTTAGCTGGTTCCTGGTTCAAACTCACAATGGAGCAGTCTAACTCTTTCACAGATGTTTTGCACTTGATGATCTAGTGAGAAATATATTTTACCAGCTTTCTTAAATAAGCTCAGTTTAACAGCCTGGGAGCAGTCAGGGCCTCTGCTGTGCACAAGCACCAACCCTTACAAGGGCAGGGTTTCCCTGCTCCCTTCCCTCCTGTTCACAGTGTGGCTGTTCAGAATTTGGCCATAAGAGGGAGATAAACTATTACTGCATTTCTCCATCGCGAATCCTCGGTGCAAATACCAGCACATGCAGAATTGCAAAGCCTTTGCTGACTCCTGCGTGAATCAGCTCGGCAAGGTGTGGAGACAGCTTTCCCCAAGTGTCTCCATGAACTCTGACTGTACTTGTCCAATGCAAATCACACAGCAGATACTGTCAGCTCCAAGAGGTTTCCAAGTAATAGGAAACAAATATCAATTAGGATTAGGAGAGAAAACTGAATAACCCAAGCAATCGGGGTGGGGGGAAATCAATTTAGGATGTGAAAATGTAAATGCTGACCTACGCAAATCTGTACCTGATCTGGTCTGGGGTGAACAAGTCTGAGACTAAAACAGTAGCAGTAGTGCCTGCAGCCCCAGCTCGTTGTGCCATGAGATTGTATCAGAACCATTGCTTCAGTTCTTGCATTTTTGTGATTCAGGTGCTGAGCCTACAGCAGTGCCGAGTCAGCCTCGGGAACATGACTGGGCAGTAACCAGCCCTTGCCTAAACACCATCGAAGCCACAGCACAGAGAAATGTGCTACCTCAGCCATCACACTGGGAGCTGGTCCACCAAAAGTTCCCTCCAGCACTGGGACAAGCCCAGGGAAAGGCATCACAGCAAAATGCAACAAGTCCAATCCACCTGTCCAGACTAAAGGAGCACAAGGACCTCCTATTTCACTGATTTCATCTCACCAACTCAAAAAAATTAGCACCTTTTGCAATAATATCTTCACAACAGATACCTGTTCACTTGGAAAAAGAGAAAAGGAAATCCCCAAACCAGTTCAAGTGTTGGCCCTACAAAGAACTCACATATGGACAGACAGCTGCAGTTTGCTTTGCAGAGTTGGAGCCTTTGGGAAGTCCAAGCAACTTCATACAGTAAATGCATCCATTTTGGAAGGGATTTGTAACAGAAATAGAAAACCATTACCATGAGTTTCATATTTCATTGCAACCCTGCAAAAGGGAGATAAAATAATCCTGTTTCAGAGAATACTCATAAATTTCACATTTTCTACAAGGGGGCAGCACAACCGCAGCAAAAAAGGGAAAATCCAGCCATAACTCTTCCCCCACAGCACTCCCTGTGAGACACCAAGGCATTAATCACTCCCTTCTCTAGCTCCTTCTGCTAAGACTTAGTCCTCCAAATAGTTATGTCCAGCTTCTGCCACCACAGCAAAACCAGGACTGCTTTGACCAAGACAACCAACCTCAGAGATTACCAACACCACCCTGAGCTCCACACCTTCATTCACTGGCCTCTCCATCCAGCAAAAACCATGTTACAAATACAAGACCTTGTAAAAAGCATCCATCAACACAAAACTGTTCAAGAAAACATAAGAGAAATCCAGTTTATCCTTACCTTATGCTGAAAAGCCATCTGCTGCTCTGGTCCCAAGCTCTAGCACTCTCTATTTGCCCATCTAACTCGAGCCCAGCTGCAGGCACTCAGTGGATCAGTTTATTTCTCCTTCACCAGGGCACACCTGAGCCTTTGTCTTCCCTCCCCATCCCAATCTCAACCCCTGCCCAGGTGAAAAGCCAAGCTGTTTCACCTGCAAAAAAGGATGACTCTCTATCTCCAGCCCTGCCTGAATCTCCACTTCCTACAGGGGAGCTTCGACATAGCCATAATCTGATGCAAAAGCCCATCTTTCCCAAAATGACATGCCAAGGTGGGATCTGGCAGCTGTCGGCCCCACAGGGGATTCCTGACACTTCCAACTCCCCACTGGCTCCAACATGAGGAATTGACAGGTCCCCGAGGCTGACACTGCCCCCCAAAATATCCCACCAGCTTCCTCCAGGGATGTCACGAGGGTACAAGGGGTGGGGGGCGACCAGTGGCTTATTACAGGGACAGATTTCTTCCCCCTTTGCCACCAGGACTGAGCCCAGCGTGGATGCTCCAGGGTACCGGAGGGTACCAGGAGGGCACTGGGGCAGCCGCTCCATCTCCAGCAGATTGACTCCAGCCTTCCCAGCCCCCTTGGCTGTCGGGGAGCCACAGGGGTCCGCAGGGCATGGGAGGGGGTTGCTGTGGAAACAGCACGCCCCGCTCAGGCGATGGAGCCCCCCTCGCCGCCCACCCCTTTGGCCGCCACTGCCGACGTGCAGGGCTGCGGGTGCAGCTCCTGCGCTGCGAAACGGGAGGAAAGGAGCTTTATCAGGAAGAAACCTGGTGTAGGATTCAAGATAATGTAGGTTTGGGATTTGTTTCGGGGTTTTTTGTCAGCAGTTTTTTTGGAGGGACATAAAATCGCTGTTTTTCCGACCAAAACCAAAGTCTGTCCCCAAGACACCGCTATTTTTGCCATTTGGCACTGCCCTCACTGTGGGGCTGCTGGGGAAAACGAGGGGCTGAATCCGAGCTGGTCATCCCAAAGCACAGCTCATCCACAGCTGCAGTGCTTGTGGAGTGGGGAGTAAAACATTGATCTGGTTACAAGACTCGCTGACGCTCAAATTTTATGTGTTTTGGGAAGCTGGTCCCTTCCACAGAAAACAGAAGAAAAAGTGGAAGTTTGGTGTGTAAACTTAACACCAGTCCCTGTCAATTAAGCCATTATTCAGAGTCTTTGTATCAAGGCAGGATTTGATATCAGGGTTTCATGGGCAGCACTGGGCATGCAGACTCCAAGGGGATCACACATCCCTCCCAAAGCCTCCCTTCCCAGCAGAGCTGCCCGAAGAAAGTTAGAGTGGGAATTTGGGCATGGAAACCAAAGGAGAACATGAATGAAGTGCTGCCACATGTGGAAGAATCATCTTCATGTCATGTTATCCTTAGGCACAAGTGCTAGGAAGTCTGCAGCACCACAGGGATCCCACTGAAGCCTGTATGAAGTCCCTGAAAGCACCTGTATAAAGAGGCAACTGATTTTTTGGGCAGTGCTGCAGACACCAGAAATTCAGGGAAATGTGATTTTGGGTATGTTTTTAATTGCATGTTAGGACCCTTTGTACTTTGTCCGTCCCTAGTGAACAGGCACTTGAGAGAAGTGCTCACTATCCCAAAGTCAGGGAAATCTTCCAAGCTCATAATTAAGAAACATGGCCCTGAAGGATTTCCTGACTGGGATTATTCCAGGTCCAAGGACAAACCTGGTTTTTGCTTTGATTTTCAGTCATCTCACCATCAGAAGCATTTGTGAGATGATTTGCTGCCTTGACCATTTATCTTACCAGAACATAGTAAAACATCCTGGTCTGTCCCTCTCAAGCCCAGTTTCTTCTATTACACCTAAAAGAAAAACCTCTTCCAGCCAGAACAGTTTTACTCTGGAGGCTTCAGGATTTTGAAGGGAGCAGCTCTCAGAAGCAGTAGGAGAGATGACAGAGCTGCCTTTGAATTTAGCTGTGATGAATAATTTGTAATTTCTGTAGATGTAATATGTATGACATCCCTTACCTCTGTGAGAGCTTTTGACTTGACTGCAAAGAGTGAAATCAAAGGGATACTAATGAAACTGAACTGAAGCAAAGGCAGAGCTCAAATACCATCCTGCAGGACACCAAGTCACCGGGAGTTACTGGAAGGTGATCAATGGAGAATAACCCCAGCCAAACCAGCAGTTCAGAATTCTGCAAGCATTAACCCGGTGCAGTTGCAGTGTGAGAGCCCATCCAAGAGAAATAAAGGCATGGAAATAATGTTCTTGGGGACTGGAAGAGGGTTCCAAAAGAAACAAGTTTACAAGATACTGGCTCATAATAGTAATTAAATTGCTCTCACTGAAAAGCAGTTGATACATAGCAAAGAATTGGTCAAAACCTTTCAGACTTTAGTCAGAAATAAATTGAGAGCCTTTTATCAGTTTAATGGAGGGAAGAGAGTCTGAAAGGGCACAGATACCCTTAAACAAGGTTCTTCAGGAAAAGGTCTGAGGAATATGAGCAGGAGGAGAGAGAATGAGAAGATTTAATCTGTACATGTGGCAGCAGCACCCTGCCTGAGCCCCAAGAGGCACACGGTGGGATTGCTGGGGTGTCCTGTGCAGGGCCAGGACTTGGATTTCAACAATCCTTGTGGGTCCCTTCCAACTCAGGATATTTTTGATTCTACGATTCTAAGACTCAGTCTGCTCACATCCAGCACTTTCCACCAGCAGCCTCCCTCTGCAAGATAACACATATTAACACTGCTGACACCATATCATCCTAAAGATCTGGATTTCATTTATACAAAAAATCAGAGGCAAGCCTAAGTGGCAATAAAGTTTCAGAAGGTCTTAGAAGTTCTAGGAATTCTGAGCATTTTATTAGGTGAACTAGCAATTCTGCAGTAAAAATTGCTTTGGGTTTTGCTGTTCACTTGTACTTTTCCACATTGCTTTGAGCTTTCAAGATGTTAAAGAGTTCAGCCTGCAATGCGCTTTGGGCTGCAGGCAGGGAATGCATTTGTAAAACATTACATGCCACTTCTGCAGAATATGGGAGTCCTCCCCATCAGCCACGCTCTCATTCCTAGCAGAAGATGGTAATAAGCATATAAGAAGAACAAAATCTAACTAATGGGAATTTAAACAATCAGAAATTAAGTGATGACAGCGATTATGACAGCTCAGTACTTGGTAACACCTTCACCTTTCCCAGATGTCAGAGGATAAGCTATTTTTACTGAAAAGAGTTGGTAGAAACTGGAGCTTATTTGGACATCTGCAGCAGAAATTGATTTAAAGTGATTTGAGCTTTGAAAATGGGGTTGGGAGGCAACTCATTGGGCTTTGTTTTTCTGTAAGAGGGGAAAGACCACTTCACATTCTTGGTGCAGGATCAGTCTCTTCACTGCAATGCTTGTCAGTCACATTTAAATATGTGCAATATCTAATTTTTCCTCACTCTTTGGGCCTAACCATTTAATAGGCTTTAATTTTAGTCTTTGGTATTGGACAAGATGAAAGTGGCACTTCCTCCTTTTGGGCATATCAAGGCTCACATTTTTTTTTATCTCAAGCTTTTTTTCTTGCTCTGTCCAGGGCAGAGAAAACTATTCCCTTCCCCTGCCCCACTTCCATCCCAGCCAAGTTTCATCTCCCACCACCACAGCCATTCCATGGGCAGTGGGGGAGGCACCAGTGCTGGCCTGAGTCCGGCTCAGGTTTATTCATCCGTTGTCTCCATCAATCCCAGTCCAGCCCTTTGCTCAGCCGTGGCTGAACACTCTGTTCTCCCCATCCGTCTGCCGAGTCTGCCCGGGCAGGAGCACGTCAGCTCCATGTGCCAGAAGCACTTGATCCATTGTAATATTAAGTTTCATGCTGCAGCCTTCAGTTATGTGACCCGGAATGTTTGACCTGATGTCAGAGAGGGCCTCGGGCTATGCAGATATTTCCCCGGGGCACCCTGCCCTCTTTCTACCAAAGGAATCTGATCCACCAACAGGAAAGAATAAGAATTTACAGCTGTCCCATCCCCTGTGAAACAGTCTGTGCTACATGTGTCTACTGCAAGGTGTTCCTTATCTACCAGCTCTCTCTTCTTTTCCTCTCTAGGTAATAATCCTGCACTAATAGCCACATAAGAAACACGTATTTTTCCTTTTCCGCAGCACCATTTACAGCCAACACCCCACAGGGGCTCCAGACTTGCAAGTTGCTAAACAGCTAATAACCCTGCTATCCACGGAAATCCAGGCTGGCCAAAGACATGCAGTATTTTACAGAACCAAACAGCATTTCTGGGATTTGATTCGTCCCTCATGGAAATCCAGACATCTCTGGGAGCAGTGAGTGTTCCCTCAGCACCCACTCCAGCATCCTGCAAAGAACTACACAAGAAACAGGGGGATTATTCCTGATACCAAAACTCATGTCAGTTGAGAGTTGATCCCCCCTCCTGTGTTTGTTATCCTTGTGTTTTCTGACTGCAAGAAGAGAAGTCCAGAGCTCCACTGGCACTAGGAGAGGCTACGAACCTTTTGTGTAGGAAAATGCCTTTTATTTTCTTGCCATCTATTGTTTCCAATCAGGGAATGATTTTTAATGACAAAAGGGTCTTGAATATAAAGTTATCTGGGTATAGAATTATTACTGCTCTTATTTAAAGAGCAGCACAGAAAAAAAGACTAGGCTTTTTTGTGCTTTAGCAACTCAGAGGTGGAAAACCCTCTCAGAGTTTTTGCAGATGCCAAAATAGGCTTGGCTTCTGCAAAATGTCACCCTTAAATGGGCTTTTGCCCCTAAATGACACACATTTCACAGATGCCTGACCTGTCTTCCCGGAGTCCACTGTGTAGGGACACATCTCAAAGTGGCTGTTGCTGGGCTGTAGATGCAGATGTGCCAAACATTCCCATGTCGCTAATGGAAGAGTAATTTTTTGGCCTTTGACAAGTGCGAGTGTCAGCCAGAGGTTGTTTGATTGGGCTCATGGCATCTAGAAACTGCTTCATTAGGCCAGAAGTATTCAAAAGAAAAGCACATTCTCAACACTGAGGATGGACTTGGGATCTGCTCGGTCCAGATTCCAGCTCCAGCTGAGATGCTGTGCTTCACTTGGGGTAACACTTGTGAACTCTCTACATCCATTACCCCAACTTCTAAAACAGGAAAAGCAGCAACAACCTTCCCCCCAAAGTCACTTTTTGAGAATTAAGATTTGAAGAATGTTCTGAAGATTAAATCCAGCTCCAACACACACCCAAAACCATCACAGTTGCTTAAAACTGAATGGCATAATGGAGATACGTAGAGCAATGGAGTCATTTGCAAAGTCCAGACAATGACCACGTCAATCAGAGCTGCTTCCTAAGGCAGACATCCAAATAAATGCTAATTAAGTCATTTCTACAACACCCCCAGCCAATGGGGGCTGCAGTACCTAAAAGTAATAACAGCCCAGAACAGACTGTCCGTTAAGAAAGAAAATAGAACATTGAAAAGCTGAAAAAGAAAGCAACAGTTTATGCATTTCTGAGCTCTGAGAAACACTGTACCTTTGGAGCAGGCTTTTGTTCAAGGGAAGGCTTTTCCCTTTCAGCCCTCCCTTACTTTCACTGCCTGCTTTATCATTCATGCTTTTCGCTTGCCACATACCCAGATGCTACAAGAATGGGCAGGCTGTGGGCCCAGCTGAGGTCTCCTGACATCAAAAGGCTCCCATTGACTTCAACGGACATTTAACCAACCCTCTATAAATCACTGAAAGTCAGTGATTAAATAGACAGCCCCTTCTGAATAGGGCAGAGACTAACAGAACGCCCCCGAAATTTAGTTCCTCTGTTAACTCCAGCCCTGCATGCTCAGGGGCACGTCTACATCTGCTTTATCTCATAACCTCCATGCTGAGAGTGTTGCAAAGAGAAGACAAGACAGTTTCACTCCAAGCCAGCAGAGAACTTCTATAATTGTGGCCCTATTTGGGATGTTATATCAGCTCTGCTATATTTTCTTAGAGTTCAGAGCATCCCAAATCAGTGCCAACCATTTGAATCCCAGATCCTGATGTTAGACCAAGTTCTGCATTAGAGAGGGTTTCTGGGAGCTCGTGGATGTCTTTAGGCAGCCCATGGTGGAGGTTCATTTGAGGTCCATGACACACACTCTGAATGCTGAGCCTACTTTGTTAGCCCCAGTAACTGATTCACCAGCTGGGACTTTGCTGTTGCTGCTGTGCCCACTCAGGGAGCCCTTCCAGCTCACGGAGTCCTCCCAGCACGTGCCTCACTCGTGCACCTCAGGTCCTCACGTGGAAATTTCTTGAGTCTGCATAACAGCACTGACTCACCCCATTGATGTGGGGGTGAAATGTGACTGAGGTCGTACCTTCTGTGCACACCACGTGCATATTTGACCATGTCATCTGCCCGAGAAGTCCCTGCCCTCCCACAGCCCCCCCTCTAAGCAGGGACAACCATCTCTCACCTATCTGTTAACACCTCCCCACCAGTCACCAGTTCCTCCTGCACAAAGAGGCACTGGGCTGACAGGTTTGATGATCTGCAGATGATGTTCAGCCTTGACTCATAAGCCGGATATCCCCTGGAAATTTTGTATCACCGAAAAGGCGAAGTGCTCAGCTCACTAATGGGACATGTCTATATGCCTGACCCCAGGCCACTTTCTGAATTATTGTTTTTTATTCTCACAGATAAAGCATTTTTTAACAAAGTGGGAAAAGAAAAAAAAGAAAAAAAAAAGCAGATCCAGAAAAATACATAACATCTCAAAGATATTTTTTGAAGGAAAAAGAAATTCCCAAAATTACTTCATCAAAAAAACAAGGGAAAAAGCTACTGACCCACGTTACAGTGGCTGGGGTTGTGCTCGGTGTACCTGCCCCTTGGCATTTCTTTCCTGACAGGTCATTCCCTTGAGTCTCCTGGCAACTGGGAGAACCAGCAGCAGCCCTGGAGGTGGCTCCAGTCCCAAATTTTTTGCAAGCTCTGCAACACATGGCAGTAGAAGACCCACCCCCAAGTCTGACTGGGCTTGTCAGCACTAATTTGGCCCTTCAGATGGATGACAACAGTTCCCAGTGTGTGCACTACACTTTTACACTTCCCAAACAGCTTTGATTTGCAAAGAGCAAAGGGGGGAAGCCAGGCACTAGCACTAAGGCCAGCATCTAGGATGAATCACTGAAGTTCCCATCAAGAAAGAAGAGCCAAAACCTCAAAGAGACTTGGTGAGAACCAGAACTCTGATCCAGAGCAAGTTTTCTTGTTTAGAAAGCATTTCTGCCAGCTATAAAATTTTGCAAAATGTCCCACATCTATTTTCTTACCCTTTTCCAAGATCTGAAATTTTGGCATTGGCTTTTAAACATATTATTAGCCCAGCCAGAGTCTTCTATGAGGTCTAACAGATGCACCACACTTGGCATTTGCCTCAGCAAAAGACACATCCTACAAGCAGCACCAGCCTTACCCAATAATGAGTTTTATACCTTGGTCAGACCCGTTCTTGGGTATATCCCTCTGAAGAGCCCCAGTCTATGCCTCAGACCAGCTTTGGTGGACACTTTTGTTGAGTTTCACCATTGGCAGTGGCTGCTCTGGTTCCAGCTCAGCAACATCTCCTGATGCTGCCAAGGTCCTTTCCTGCCCTTGCCATGTCCTGCAGCACATCTGAGTGACCCAAACCTCTTCTTTCCCATCACATCCATACCTCTAGATGGCTGTCCAGCACGGCAGCCAGAGCCAGTCCAGACACTGTGACATGCATGTGAGAGATTAGGTCAGTATTAGATTTCAGTCTTCCAGACGCTCCTGTGAAGCAGCTCCTTCCGATTTAAACTACTTTCCTTTCAAATTTTTCAGCCAAGGGCTGTGTCCAGACTGTGACCAATACACTGCTGCACACACTGAATGCAGTGGCTCAGAAAGAAGCCACATTCATAGCTGAGTTCCGTGGATAGAGCGGCACAGCCACGTATTCTGTGTCATCCCCAAGTGTAGCCTGCAGCTCGTTTTCTTTTGTACAAGATTTCATGCCTGGATCTTCAGCCAAACAGCTGTAGAACAAGTTCACGCTGTCATTCCTAGTCATCTTCATGCTTTCAACGCAGTCCTGACTGCCAGAGCCATGAGTTTTCAAGTTAAGCTGATTCTTTCCCTATTTTTTCTTTCTTTTTTTTTCTTTTTTTTTTTTTAACATATGTCCATATCTTTTTTAATTCACCTTACATTTCTTTCTTATTCAGTTTGATCCTGTCCTATTCCACCACGTGTCTCCTCATCACCCTTTGCAGTGCTTCTCCCAGTTCAGTACTGGCTGGAAATTCAGTTATTGTGTTGCTTGCCCATCTCTTCCACATCACTAACAGAGATGACAAATAAAATTACATCTAACATTTTAAAATCAAAACATGAAGAAATCTGACCTTTCAATTCAAATTCTATGTTTTGCCTTGTTTTCCGAAGTTGCTAAAACAAACAAACAAACAAAAAACTCCAGCAAAACAACTTCTGTTATTCTCCATGAAATTTCCTAAAGAAACTAGTACTTTCCAGTTGAAATTCTATTTTTTCTTGAAGTTGGTGAACTTCTTTTAAAAGGAGGGTTTAGGCAGGGTGAACATAATTCTTCAAAAATTACCTTTTTGGGGTGTAAAAGTCCCTTATCCTGTTAAAACAAAAAAAAAGCCAATAAAGCATTCCTCCAGTAAGTGAGATGCCATCTTTCTCAGTCAAAGAGGGACAGCAGTTTGACAAAGGGTATGAGCAGATTCATCTCTGAAGCAATGCAGGGGACATGAAGGAAACCTGCAAACCAAAAAATCCAATGTGCAGCTCATGTTCCCAGCCCAGCATGTGCCAGTGCTGGTGCCACTCGCTGCTGCCCACCAGTGACAGCCAAGCTCTGTGGGCTTTTGAGGGGGGAATGGTTGGACTTGGTGATCTGAGAGGTTGTTCCCAACCTTAATCATTCTGTGATTCTGTGAATGCAATTGAGACCCCAGAAGTATCTTCTCTGGTGGAGGATCCAATTGACCCATTGAGGTGACCCTTCCAAGGACAGTGAGACCCAGCACTGACCCAAAAGAGATGTGCCACCTGCAGCGACCCTGAGCTTCACTCTCATCCACCAACCTGAAAATCTTTCACAGAATCATTTAGGTTGGAAAATACTTACAAGATCATTGAGTCCAACCTGTGATCAATTCCTACCTTGTCAATTGGACCAGAGCACTGAGTGCCACGTCCAGTCATTCCTTGAACACCTCCAGAGATGGGGACTCCACCACTGCCCTGGACAGCCCTTTCCAATGACTGACAATGCTTTCCATGCAGAAATTTTTCCTGATGTCCAACCTGAACCTCCCCTGGTGCAGCTCAAGTCAATCGTGACTCCTTTTTCTAGGGTGGAGGAGAATGGTCAGAGACCACACTCACACGGAGCATGAGTTTGTCAGTCACAGCCATCAATTTACTGTTTTATCTGCCAACCTCTCTGTGCTGCAGAAAGGAAGACACCATACCAGAGAACTTTTGTTCAAAGAGGCTGAATTCCTCACACAGCTGTACACAAGCAGCCTTTTCCCCTAAGGGTTCAGGTGATAAAGCAAGGAGGGAGAATGTGGTTCAGGTGTTGCCAGTGTGGCACAACCTCCAAACCTTTCCTTTGCCCATTCAGTGCTGTTTGTCCCGTTGGATAATCAAGGTAAGCAATACCGAAATGTGCAGCAGGGAGGCCTCCCCAGAGGGCAGCTCTGACATTATGACTGAGATTTGGGAATACCAAATCTTCTGATGACTATCTGCAACAGCTCCTGTGCTCCACGCAGGCGCTGCTGCTCCCAGCCAGTGCTCAGCTATTCCTAGCGAGCGCCTGCAGGCACAGCTGGATTCACTCCTCTCCTTCCAACACTGCAGCTCTGTGGTGTTCAGGAAACACAATACGAGGGACTTCTCTTGCAACTTTTCCTGGTATTTTTCACAGTGGGTGAAAAATGGACCCATCTTCTCTGCAAGTCCTCACAAGCTCAGCCCAGCTCTGGACGACACAGTCCGGTCCCACAAAAGCACGGCACATCCCTAATTTCAGGAGCACTGCAGAGCATCAGATGGAGAATACATGCTGTTCTTTCCCAGTGCCAAGGGAAAGTGGCCGCATTGTGATTATCTGATGATTGAAAAGGGACATGCTTGGAAAAGTTCCTGAGCAGTTCTGTCTGAGCAGAGCGGCACAGCTCGAGCAAGCGGCAGCACAAGGTGCTGTGCGACCAGCCCCGATGTTTGTGTACCTTTGGGTACTTGTAAATTGGGAGCAGCTGCTGGCAAACTAGCAGGGATGTTTTATAGCTTGCTGACAATGCCAGACTTTGCAGATATTAGAGTCCACACTCAGTGGCATCTCTGGAGCATTCTGTTTTTACAAGCGTTTCCCAACACACCACCAGGAATGCACAAGAAATGCTCCCATTTACGCCACTGGAGATCAGGGATTGCTTGTCCCCTTCCACAGTTGGCCCAGACATGCTCCCTGCCCTGAAACCAGCCCCTGGGCATGAGTTTGGTGGGGAAGGGCTGGTGTCTCTGCTCATTCGGGGTTTTGTGGCTGGTTTGGGGCACTGGCAGTGCATCTGTTGTTAGACCTGGTACTCCCTCACTTGAGAAGTCATTTGTCTCATCAAGGGACAGTTTGCTTGTTTAGAAAAGGAGATTATAATATTTATTTTCCAGCAGAGATGCAAAGCCTCAGTCATTACTTAAGCAACTGAAGTTTTTCATCTGGATGGAGCTAAATAGGTATAAAACTATAGAGGGGATTAAGGCAGATTAAGAGGTGCCTGTTAGTCAGAAATGACTCCTGATGGGCTGGGAATTTTTCCAAGAGGCTATACATGACTTGCAGCACCACAAAGCAAATATCTTGTGCTACCATATCACTCCCTGTGCTTGAAGTCAGCACCTCTAGCAATGCCTTGGAGATCTGGTGCTCGCCCTGCTGTTCCTGGATCCACAGCTGATGACAGCCTCAGGAACCACACTCAGCTGTCTCTGGAAGTGACACCTCCTCAGAGCTTGCACCTGGCTGAAGGGTTTCACTCAGAGGCAAGTGGGGACCTGCCTCGATCCCTACTCACTGTCAGGTCTGGCACTGCTGTGAGCTATCATTTCCTGCAGCTTCACTGCCCACATGTCCTTAGCATGGATCCACCACCTCCACACCTCAGTGTTGCATTTTTTTAAACAAAAGTTGTCTTTATGAAAAAAAAAAAAGATCTTCACATCCCTTCTCCATGTGCTGTCACAACCATGTTGCTACATCCCCTTAAAGGGATGGTGTGCAAGTGCATAAGTACATTTTATCAACATAATTTTTCATTCTTTAACTCCTCTTAGGAGGTTTGGACAGGGATCTTGGGGCTATCTGTTCCATTAAGAAAAGATAATGCAACCTTTTACTTGTCATAAAGCCCCAGTACCATATTTCTTGGACCTCTGATGTCTCAAGGGTGACAACAAATCAGAAAGCGCAAAGACTGTGCATGCTACCAGGGAACAATATTTCTTTAAAAGAAAACAATCTCAGCATTTTGTTTCCTTTGCCTCAATTTTCTTGAAAATTGTGTAACAGAAAACTATTTCAGAGCAGATAACACATAAGCACAAGCTGTAGTTTCAAATTGCAAAACAGCACTGGATTACCTCTGGATTTAGTGTTAAAAAGGAGACCTTCCTTATTTTTTGAAATAATAGGGAAAAATAAGATGCTTTAAATTTTTTTAAGGTACTGGGACTTCTGGTTGTGTAACAACCAAAACTTCTCTTAAGTCATTATACCCTCCTCTTGTTAAGTTCTCATTTGTTTTCACACATATGACATATCAGCTTCCTACATCAGTGGGTAGGAAGATCATACCTGCTTTATGATCTTTCATAATGCTGCTTCTCCTTCCCTCAAATAATTTCTTCCAAAAAAAACCTTTCAGGTAATCAGTCAGCCCACAGAACTAAAGAGAATCGCTGTCTCCTGACAATGACATATTGCCTGTATTTTAGGAATTCTAAAAAAAATCAGGGAGTATATTTACTGAACTGATCTGTACCTGGAATCCTCCTCTTGATACTGCAGAGGCACACGGAGCCTGTGTTGAATAGAAACCCAACAACATGAAGTGAGATTCAGAATAAAAGGCAAATTTTTTCCAGTTTTTAGAAAAAAACTCAGTTTTGACACTCAAAGACCACTCCTCCCACTCAGTCTCTTCATGTAGCACTGCCCATGAAAAAGCTGTTTGCCTTCAGGATGAGATTCAGGACCAAGGATGGATGCAGCATGCTCCACATCAAAGAAAGAGTCCACAGAGTGTGGGAACTGCTGATGAGAGGAAAAAAAAAGCAGGAGAGATCCCAAAGACACAAGAGCCTGAGCAGCAGCAGCCATGAAAATCTGCCCTCCTCCTCTCCTCGTTTCTGCTGTTCTTGAATAAAAACGTACGTGATTTTTGGGGGTCAGTCTTAGAAAGAACGTTAGCACTTGGTTTTCAGGCAGCAGAGGTGTTTGCAGCTCAGCAGTTTTGAGTGGCCACAATCACACACAAAGGTGTGTGATTCCAGGGAATCCTCCCCTTAGCCACTCAGCACTGCACAGTCCCTGTCCTTGCAGGGGTGTTTGTCACAGCCTGGCACTGGAGACATAAGTAGTTGTGCCTTTTTCATTCTTAACACTTGAAATGTCATCCTTGAATCTCCTTAACGTAACAGCCAGGATCCTATCCAGAATTAGGGAGCTGGGAGCGATGGCATGGGCATGAGGATAGGGCACAGCTGGCCAAGCTTTCCCATGCCCTCCAGGAGAGCCCTTCTCCCCAGGCCCTCTCTCAGAAACATGCTGTCCTGAAATGACTGGAGCAACAGGGAGCTGGATGCTGCCCTGTGCTTGTCCCTTTCTGAGCTATCCAACAGCCACAGTGTGACTGTCCCTGCCATCCAAAAGCAGGATGGAGCACTTCCTTGCTCCATTACCACATGATGTGCTGGCAGGGAGACACAGCTCCTTCTTGCAGGTGGGCACTGAACAGGCTCAGGAGCTCTTTCAGCTCCCAACAACTGTGTCCTCAGGCTTTGCTCAGTGCCAGGACAACTCACGACAAGGGTTTATCCAGGACAAACAGGAATTTATGCCAACAGAAACTGAACCCAGCACAGAAAGGAGGGGTCCCCCTTGTCTGTAACACAACACCCAGCACAGCCAAGGATGTTTTCCCAGTAATGAGATCTTTATGAGTGGAGCAAGGGGACTCTGTTAGCAGTAGTACCCAGACCTGTCTCCCTCCAGCTTCCCCTTCTCCCTTTCCAATACAAGGGTTCCCTGCTCGCCTTAAAGGAGCTCAGCAGTGCACAGTCCTATTCTAAGTACCAGCCATTCCCACCCAGAAAGGGCTACTGCTTTCAAGATCTAGAAGTATCAGTCCCTTCTTCTTTTACAGCTTCATAGCTCCCTTTCAACTCCTTAAGTGCTCTCCTGATTTTAGCTAGCAGAAAACATCAGTTTCAATAAGTTCTCACAGCCAATATCTGTATTTTTTTGACATAGCAGAACAGGAACTAAATGAAAACTCTCCCAGCTGTTCTACAGGTGATTACTCCTCAAGAACCAGATAATCAGGCCATGGTCCTCATTAAACAACCCACAGTATGAGCACCAATATTAACCTATTAACTTGATGCTGCTAAAGAATGCTCCACACCTCTTTTCTTCTCTTGGAAATAGCCTGTGACTGTGATTGCAGATTTAAGGAGAAGGCTTAGAAGTGGTGATGTTGACATCAGGGCTGATAGGCCAGTACAGAAACTGGGAAAACAAAAGAAGAGCTTAAAACTACAGCTGTATCTCTCCCACAATTGGAGAGAAGCAGCAGGTGAGGTCAGAAACAGACACCTAATGAGTTTCATGTGATCCTTTTTCTACCAGTTTGGCTGACTTTTCTGAATCTCTGTCTCATGTACACTTATTTTTTCCTCTGGTAATCCCCTTAGGCTCATCCAAAAGAGTTTATTTAAATGTCCCTTAGGAAAAGCAAGAAGACTGACCCTCACCTGTTACGTGCATAAGGGTCATACACAAATACGTATTTACAGCATTAACCCTTTTTGCCAAGCACAGCATTCCTTCCAGGGTAGGACGGCACATTTGAATATGCTTGCCTGTCCTTCAGCTCTTTTAAAACCTGTTGTTTGTGCTTCTCAAGCAAACCAGACTATTCTCTTCTGCAACCCTGAGCTCATGGTTGCCAATCCTTCTGCAAAATTTAGAGTCACTGTATTACACCAGTGAGAGTTAACACTGATGGCCAAACCTTTGCAAGTCTTGGAACAGACTCATCTTCCCTCAGGTTCTTCTTACTTCCAGATCAAAGAGGAGTTTGAAGAAAGAAAAGTGCCTCATGCCTAAGCTTCAATAAGTCTCAGCATCCTCAGAGGTCTCATCCTTACACTGAAAGTATGTTAGTGCTTTCACCCCTGGAAGTGTTCAAGACCAGTTTGGACAGGGCTTGGAGCAACCTGGTCTAGTGGAAGGTGTCCCTGCCCATGGCAGGGCGTTGGAAGTGTCTGATCTTTAAGGTCCCCTCCAACCCAAACCATTCTGTGGTATGAAGTGGCAGGAGGGGAGCCCACAGAGCACTGGGGGTATATGTCTGGAGCACCACAGTTGGCTGCTGCTTCCTCTCTGCCTTGGTGGCACAGGCCAGCATGGTCTGCTGTCTGCTTGGACCACAGAAATATTCTTCCTGCCACACAGCACATCCCAGCTGGATTCTGAAGCCACTTCTCCCATTCCATGCTGGCTTTGGAAGTTGCCAGTGAAATAGAGGAAACTCGTGTTAAAAACCAAACTGATGCCACCCAGAAAGACAAAATTAACAATTTCCCCAAGGAGGTGTCTCAGAGGGGACCTGGCATTGTGTAGATAATAGGGACAAACAAATGTCAAACCATATTTTAGCCCATAACATCCATTTCAAGATGGACCCAGCAGTTACACTGGCTCACATCAATCCCCCTTTGGCACTTGGCAGTAAATAAGAAGCAATGGCAACAGCCTCGTGCCCTTTCAAATGTAGAGCTGGATCACTATGTACTAAGGGAACTGTGCCACCCATTGCCAGTTAATCCTGCTTCAAGGGCCCTACAAGGAAGAACCCCTATGAAGTAATGAGAAACTTATACTAAACATGAGCCTCTTTTCTAAAGGATCATTTATACTCTGAGGGGAAGCAAGAAAACACACATGGGACCACTAGAAGCTGCGTGCTGCCTGCTTGGTACTTTGAGTTCTATTTTCACATTTTTATAATTATCACATAATGCATAATGTGACACAAACCAGGAGACGTCAGCTCCTTGCAGAGCCAAACCAAGCATGGGCAGGCACTGCATGATCCCCACAGGGCCAGCCCAGCCCCAAGCTGCCCCTCTTGGCCCCATCCCAGCAATGCCAGCTGTGCCCCCCTGCACCCCGTGCCACCTTCCTGGAGGCAGCACAGCCCTGCCCAGTGCAAAGCTGCTCCTGCCCCACAGCTGTGCTCACCTGCAGAGGATAAACCCCAATACTGCATCCAGAGCCTGCGATAGGTCACAGCCTCTCTTGGACATTCACCAGCCCACAGAGTCAGGTTCCCAAGCCAGGCACGTGTGCTCTGAGCTCTCTGAATTGAGAAAGCCCAAACACAGTTGGCCTCAAGGTGTCCTGCAGGGTCTGGCCAGCACCCTGTCCTGGCAGGACACCCATACGCAGTTCTTATGCCTGTGTGCAGGGCACACCACTGTTAAGAAATCCCCAAGATGACAATTCTCCCTCTTGGAGACATGGGATAAGTACAGTTTATCACAAAACTACTTTACAAAAGTTTTCAATCAGGGCTTCTGGATTCCTCTCCTGAGGGTCCCTCCCCAGGGCACCTGTCTGGTTCTACATTCTCCCATTCAGGGATCTTCTGTTCTCCAGTCTCTCTCCCCACAGTCCCTCCTCCCAGTTCAGACACTGTCCTTGGCATTCCCTTTGCTGTGCTGGAACACAGGCCAGCAGCTGTTTTTGTGATCAGTGGTTTCCTTGAGACAGGGAAGATAACATGGGACTGGGAGTTCAGAAATCCTGGGAGGTTTGCTCTGGGCTCCTGACAGAGGATGAAGGCTCTAGCTCCATGGAATACCTGTGGTCTGGTTCTCCCAAATCTGATGAGGCACCTGCTTTGGCTCCAGCATTCTGACACAGGCACATTCCTTTGGTCAGGTTCACTCACACAACAGTTTTTCCTTATTAAAGGGCACTCTTATGTTTGTCATCCTCACACTTGATCCCAACAAGTCAGCCTTTGCTCTGCTATCAGAACCAGTTGGCTGAACCTCCCTGTGTCCAAAGCAAAGCCTGCAGCAGTGTGCACTTGAGTTTAGCCATGACTGGCACAAGGCATTACTAACACTGCAAGATTTTTGCAGCAGATCCTGTTGAGAAGAACAGAAATTACCCTGAAGAGAACTTTCTCATGTATGAAAGTACCTTGGCTTCTTCAGAACCAAAAGGTTTTATTCTCCCTCCCCACCCTGACCTGCAAGACACTTTCCCAAGTCAGACAAATTTAGAGTGCCCTAGTGCTGTGGAGCAAGGATGAACAAGAGGAAGGAATCAAATATCCTTTCTCCCTCCTGTAGGAAAGTATTATCCAAGTAACCAGCTGCACTGGCAGGGGGGGTGGTTCTTCCAGAAGCACTGGCATGCTCTGCTGTTCCTAGACTAAATAGATTGTTGGGCTTCACCATCCAATACTGCTTTACAGGAAAGCTGTACAAAGTAAATATATTCCTTCCAAGGACAAGCCCTTTCTCGTGGCAAGTCTCAGCTCAGAGCAGATGTCCATGGTTGGGCTGCAAAGCCCCTAAGGAGCAGGGGGTCTGCACTGCCCAGGTGTGCCCAGCTGTGCAGGCTGGGGGCAGCTGGAGGGGGCTGGTGGTGTCAGACAGCAGCACATTAATGAACTGAGAACCACCAGAGGAAATTCCTCGCCGAGGATATGGGAATACAACCACCACGCAATCAGGGGCATTTCAGTCACTCAGTATGAAGCCAAGGAGTTGCTGTGTAACCTTGGGTTAAATCTTCAAGAGGCAGAATTGAGCAGCACTGCAGGTCTCTGAGGAAAAGTGCTCTGTTACTGGCTCTGGGAGGGAGTGTCCTTTGTCAGACAGAGAGGGAAAATGTGATTTATTATTAGAGATACATTAGAGAAAGAAATGGGATTCAGCACTGCTAAGGTTGTTTCTAAGCCTGACACAGAAAAAAACTCAGGGCTCAGTAGGGACCCCTCCTCCTGCACCATGGACTCCTAATCTTCACTAAGGAACTCCTCTTCCAGTTCCTTCACCACAGTGACCATGGAGTGCTGGGCACTGTCCAGAGATGTAGCATAAACAGCAAAACACCAGTCTCTCACTTCAGGGAACCCAGGATTTCACGTGATGCCAAGAGTGGAGTGAATTATAAGAAATCCATCACGATGCAGATAAAATAAGAAGATAGTTCATTCATAGGACACACACAAAGGATAAAAGCCAGCAGCCTGCACACCCATCTCTTTTTTGCTGCTTTTAAGAAGCTTGCAGCATCAGGCAAAATTGGAGCTTTAACTCAACAGCATTGAAATTGCCTTTAGGAAAAAAATTCTGCCAGCATCTGGTGGCTGAGAACATTGCCAAGGCCTTAACCCTCTGATATTAACAGAAAGAGATATTGATGAGTATCCCTCCGGCGAAGGAAACCAAATGGTGTTTTCAACTTCAGTGGATTCTTTACAGATTTTCAATTCCTTAGCAAGGCTGTTGCTCCAGACTGGGATGTAATTGAGATGCATTATCCACTCACTCAAAAACTTTCCCAGGAACACATGTGTGCACACACAGACCGTGCATTCAGCTATAAATACATACCGTACCTGCACAGGCATTAAGCTGCTGTTCGTGGGCTGTCTGGACATTGCTGCTGCCAGCTTGGCTGCTCAGTCAGGCGGGGCCCTCAGCACTGCCAGCTCAACGTGACAAACACAGCAAACACAGGAACACAGCTCAGCATTGCTGGATACCTCACCACAGCCATGAAAAGCAGAAGGTGGTCTTTTGAGGACCATTCCCATGAAAGACAAGGACTCTGGGTGTTTGCACACCAAAAGGGAGGATGAATCTCTTTAACTCTTCTACAGACAGGATCAGCAACTTGTGGATGAACCACCCACCCCACCTCGTCATCCTGTGCTGTCTCCTCACTGGAGTGAGCCACCATCTGCCCAGTATGCAGCAAAATCTCTCTCCAAAATCTTCCAACCTCCTTTATCATGTTAATCTTGAAAAAAAAACAAATTCCATCAGAATAGATTGATCCTATTCATAGGGCAGCATCTATTGGAATGAAGAAAGTGTGTCTTGGAAGGATTTCATTGGCATAAGGACCTGAAGTCATACCATTGATCTGAACACACCTTAGGTCTGAAAGGCTGGGATGCTCTACAGATGCAGCTTCTGAAGCTCTGATGACCTGTGGGTTTTAAAGCACAATCCTCATTCAAAAATGGGGGTACCATGCAAGCAGGGCTTTCTTGCAGACTGGAGGAGACTATAGTCAGCATCACTGGAAACCTTTCAATGTCATATTAAAGAACAACTCTAGTCCTTCTTTTACCTGGGAGTGTTAAATGGGTTACATTATAGGTCTCTAGTAAGAGGCAGAGGGGGGTGTAAACCCAGTTTTTTGGAGTCCTATATGAAGCTAAATCATATCCTCCTTTTATGAAACACAAGATGTGCTAAGGGTTATTTCCATCTCAAAGGAATGATCCATCAATAAATCCCAAAGCACTTTAGGAGAGCTAAGCATCTATGCCAACAGCATCCACCTCTGTCCACCTGCAGCAGGGAGAACTAACACACAGAAAAGGAAACTGAGGCACAAAAATCTTATGATTAGTCTCTGAAAACATAGTCCTGGAAGCACACCAGTATGGCAACCTAGTCATGTGTATCCCTTCAGCAGGAGAAATTATATTTCCTGAAGAAAAGGGGAAAATTCTTAAGGGAACCAAAATTTTTTGGACACAGAAATAAACAGTTTACAACTTACCTTTGACAAAACCTCACAAATCTAAACTGAAAAGCTTCAGTCACTAACTCCTGTTTGCCCAGACAGTGCACTGGCTTTCTATGTGTCTTCAAGTCATAGATACAGAATTCTCCAACGAAAAGCAGTTTCTTATTTCCTCTGGAGCCAGTATAATTTTAGAGAGGTCAGGATGCTGTTTTCCTTCCTACATTTCCAACAGGTTCTTTACTCTTACCTGGGATCAGGATACCACAGCTATTCTGAATTTCACAGCAGTCACTCACCAGAACTCAGACCTGCCCTGCTCCAAAAACACCAACCTGCCCCACTCTGACTTCGCAGCTGATTTCCCTCGACCTCAAGCAGGATGGAGCCTGTGGAACAGAGCTGAGCAATTCAGACCATATACCCCAGAGGGCAATAATACTTCTACCCATTAATTAGTTGCATTTGTTACTGGAAATGATGGTAAAGTGATTCAAGTTGGTGAAATAACAAAATAAAACCTCTGAAATCAAGAGTCACTTGCCCAACCCTCACTTGTGCAGTGCGAGCACTGCAGATGCCGTGGCCAGCGGTCTGGCAAAGGTCAGGTCTGTGGTGAAATGCCCCTTCCCATGGCAAAGCCAAATGTCATCATCACAGCCTGAAGGGAGTGGGATTAGGGACAGTCTGACTCGAACTAAGCATTGGAAACCTGAGAAGATTGCACAGGATTAGTCAGAGGGTAACACAAAACCCAAAAGCCACAATTACCAGCCAAGCAGCAGCCACTCTGCCCAAACTGCTCCCAGCCATCCCAGCACTGCATTTGTGGGAAAAGCCAAGTGGAGAGTGCCTGATCCCTGCAGCTACACCAGAGGCAGCTCCTGGCTGGCTCTGGCCAGGGAAAGGAATAGAGGTTTTCAGTGCTGGCATCTCTTGAAAAAGGTGTCAGGAAGTCCACTGGGTGGCAGGGGAGCGAGGTGGGTGTGTGGGGGGGTCTGACATAAACACATTTAAAAAGCCTTAGTGAAGGGAAACCACCTCACGTCTGTGCCTATTCCTGGCTATTAAAGAGCCTTTTAGGCATCTGAGATATTAGGGATCACACTCACTTGATGCACAAGAGATGCTTTGAAATGGTTACAGCCTTTTTATTCACAGAAACTCCCTCTGAGTTGCCTTTTCTTCTCTTTGGGCAGAAGTTTATACCAAGGTTTTATTTGGCTTCAGGGCAAACATGATGCTTTGCAGGAAAGAACTGTCAAACAGACCCCTCTCCTAGACAAGTAATTATGAGAACAAATAGCTCCTTCTTAACCCACAGGGGAGTCTGCCAACCGCTCTCTCTGCTATTCTCGGATTCCTGGCTTAGAAAGGGTTACATGAAATCTAAATGAATGGCTTGTCCTCCTTGGGCTGGTTGGGAAACTGTATGGATTTCAGCTGGCAGCTGAGCTGTGCTGTGGCTAGTCACTGCAGGTTACTCTGTAATGGTAACAGGAGACATCCTGTGCCTTCCCAAACTGGGCTCAGGCAAGTGCAGAGTGGTGTTGCAGCACTGCACAGCAGGTTTAGAAGTGTCAGGTGCTCCCCAAAAAAACAACCAAGGCAGTTCCTGCCCTAAAGACCCTGCAGACTAAATGCAAAGTATTGCTACAGGCAAAGACAAACGTGCAGATGTTGTTTTAAGTAGTAGGATAAACTTCTGGATAGGATGCTATGAGCTAGAGAGCCCTTATGATGCCAGAACTGGGTGCAGTGGTCCGAGCACAGGGAACTCCCGAAAGAAGGAGCATCAGCTCTCCAAGGCTCTGTGGTAGTCTGGCCCTGAGAGCAACTCAAGAAACTAATTTCCAGCTCTAATGTCTAAACTTTAGTCTTGACTAAGAAGTGCAGCATTTTAGATTTGCTGCAAAATCTCTGTATTTTCCACTTTGTTTCATAAATCCACATGGGACATCCCTAGTGCTTCAGCTTTAACTACAGTTCTACCATTGTCTTTATCAAACAACATTTTTATCCCACCCGAGAATAGCCAGTGTAGGTCAAGACTCAGTGAATTTGTGAGACTTTAGTACTAAAACATAAAGTGTTTCCAACTCCATAGATCCATAGAAGGAAGGCCAGAAGCTGCACACAAGATGTCATAGCCTCACATTTAAGACTGAATAATAGAACCTCACAAAGTAAGAGGATTTCAAAAAAGGATCAAGTACTAGTTATGAGTGGTGTAAATGAAGGCAGAAATAGTGTAGTTTGTTATCAGTGAAATTATCAGAGCCTGGCCCTTCACTTTTATTGGTGAGTGTAAAAAGGTCCTGGTGTTCAAAGAGGACATCCTAGATTCAGTAGGAAAAAGAATAAATCACAGAGCAGCCATTCATTAAAGGAGTTAAAAGTCTTCCCCAGAGCTGTATGACTCCTCAGAGAGCAACTGGTCACATGTTCTCAGAGGTATCTGATGAATTCTCTATTTTTGGGTACTTCTCTTTCTAACTCTGCTACCCGGAATGCCCTTTTTTCCTGACAAGAAAAAACATAGCCCTAAAGCTGAGCACTGAGAGAGAATGGATGAAAAAAGAGGGTTTATTTCAGGGAAGCATCCAACAGTTCAGCTGTTCCTCATAACACAACTCAGCTATCAGGACTTCACCTAATCATACCTCTATAAATGCCTGGAGTGTTCCACGCAGGAGCACCAGGATACGTGTCCTGTTCCAGCAATGAGTCACAGCAGATCATCCTTCAATAGTCATCAGCTTCATGTGCATTAAACTTGATGCATGTGCAGGAGACTGTCCTGGGATTTCCAGTTGGTCTTACAGAACAAATCAAGATTCTCTCTTGAAGTTCTGAGACTTCTCAGGGAGCATTGCTGTCTGTGTCCTCTGGGGCAGAACAGCACAAGCAGAAAAGATGGGAGCAGAGGCAGGACCAACTTCAATCAAAGGTATAGCAGAGAGATACCAGGGCAAAAGAGCAGAGGAAAGTGAGGGAAAGGAGTGGCATCCTATCTTATACTTGATGCCTTGCCAAACAACAGGAATGCTTAGCAAGATATGCCTTATGATCCAGCTCTTGATCAAAACAAAATCAAAGCCAGCTTTGAAAAGAGGAAAATATCAAATAAACATGAAACAAGGCTATTGTCTTCACATTTGCTTACTGAACTAGAAATGCACATACCCTTTTCCTAGGAAAAAGGGAAAATCACTGCTCTTTGTGTGAAAGTAGTGTGAGAAAAGGGGACAAATCCTCCAACCTTTCAAGATGTAGTTTGCAAATCACCTCTCTGTCTGAGAAGCTCTGGATGAGTAAATATTACTAATAATCTCTCTGTGTCATCCAGAAGAAAACGAAAAAGTGGAAGGACAAAAGGAATCCTTGTGTGAAATCATGGAACGGTTTCTCTTGTGCCTTGCAGACCAACACACATCATGGCATGCACACAGCACCCAGACCAACACGCCTGCTCTCCCTTTTCTTCCTGATGAGACCATGCACGGGCAGTGAAGCAGGATGGGTCCAGGAGAAGGATGGAGGGGTGCACTGGCCATGCATCCCATCTCCATCACTGGAAAGAGTTTGTTTCATGAAAGAAACAAGAACACATTTCACTGGTCCAATCAAAACAGCATTGGCCTCATTGGGACCTAACATTGGTGCTATTACGATGTTGGGGTGAGAAGTGTCTATTTAACCTCCTTTCATTTCTTGTTAAAAAGCATAGCCCATGTCAGAGCTGAGGAGAGCTGCAGCACAGAGGAGACATTATTCTCAGCTTTGGATTAAGATCAGTATTTTAATGAAAGCACTTATTAGCCCCAGCTGGGGCTCAATTTTCCAGTGAGTTGGGAAAAAAATATATTGCCCTGGCCATCCTTCTCTGGGGATTGCACCGAGACATCTGAGAGTATCAATTACTGATCATAATACTCTATTGGAAATGAACAGCTGGGGAAAAGCCTCTGGCTGGAAAAGACTGGATTCCTTTACATTTTAAAGTATGGTTCTTGGCTATATGGTGTCCATTTTTTTCCCACTCTGGGATCCTGACTGCTCTCAATGGGCTGCAGTAGCCCTGTCCTTGCCAGCTTCTCACACCAATTCCCCCTCACCAGCCACCAGAGAAGGCTCAGTTCTCTGCAGAGGCAACGCTTGGTCTTGGGTTGCCCAAAGCAGGGAGCTGAGCACAGGCTGAGGGATCCTCCTATGGGCTGTGCATATTGGTAAGAGCCTCTCAAACCCTCCACCTTCAGGAGAGAGATGCTCCTTGTGTTCTGTCTCCCAAAAGCCACAGTAACCCAAAAGGCCTCTGGGCCATTCGTGTGCCAGCACAGAAGTGGGAGAAGATGTGCTGGGGCAATCCATGACTTTAGACCCCTTCCAAAGCCTTAACTCTGAATTCCCATGCATCCTGTACTGCCCTGATTAGGAGGGAGAGTTGCCCAGGGATTCAAGCAATCTCATGCTGCCCAACCCTGCTGCAGCCTGGCACTCCCTGCTATGGCACCATCCTTGCACTCTGATGGGAGAGCATCCTGTCCCCCAGGCAGGACAAGGACAACAAAGGGAACTCATTGCCGTGTCAATAAACTTGGTTTTGACAAAAATACTGTGTGGAAAGAGGAACATTATTCAGCCACCTGAGCCTACAGGTCTCCTCCTTCATCCAGCAGTTATGGGGCAAAGGAATGACTACCTGGGCACAAGGTTATTCCTGGAAAACACACAGATGCTCACATGACCTCTTGGAATGTTTGTACCATCTGGTGACTAGGGCACCCAGGGCTCATTAAAACAGGCTGAGGAAGGTTTGTAACTTAATGCAGGGATAGAAGGAAGGTAAGTAAGCAACAGTGGAGAGGGTGATGGCACAAAGGTGCCATCAGAGAGCTACAGAGAGCTTTGTGCTGGGCACTCAGAGGAAGACAGACCCTGAGCTGGAAGCTTGCACTGTGAAGTAAAAGTTAATTCCATCCCAGCCCTTTATTCAAAAGCTGATCCAGAAATGGATGAAACCAGAGCAGAGCAGGAGGAAGCTGTTATTTCAAAGTCAAACCTCATAAAATGCACAAGAGTTTCACAGTGAGGGGCAGAGCCCTGCCTGGTTCAGCAGGGAGGGTTTGGAGACGTGTGTGCGTGACGTTACACTCACAAAGGAACTGGCACAGGGGCAAAGTGACCACAGCAGTGGGTGTGTGCAGAGCCACCAGCTTGTCCCTCGTGGCCCCCAAGGGTGGAGGAGGTGGCAGCACTTCCCTCCTGCCCCAGGGGATCAAGCAAGGGGTGGAGGGAGAGACACCCACAGATGTGTGCCAGCAGTTTCTGGAAGAGTTTAAAGCTGTCTTCACGTGAACAGCTGCACTGAACCGTAATGGATGGTCACTCCCAAAGGCAAATGGTAAATTTGCCAGCAGAACAGGCTGTGTGTGTGTGTGTCTGTGTGTACCACACATCCTCCTGGGTCTGGGGGCTGCGTCAGGGGCAGGGGAGGTGGGAGGGAAGCCCACTCCAGCAGTCGCCAGGTTGAAGGCTTCACATTCTTTCAGCTGTAGTGGCTGGAGTTATTTCTCTGCACTTGGAATTTCAGATCTAGGTGGATTCTATCAGAATATCAAATCAATAAAATGCTCTATCTGGGAACTTGTTCTCTAAATTCCACAGAAAAAAGCCTCAGACTTCAGGAGCTGGTTCCCAGCTCAGGTAGCTCAGGAGTTTCACAGGGAATCAAAGGAAATTACAGGCATGTTTGCCTTGAGAATTGTGCTACTGCCTGAGGTTTGATTAACTTTTTTATTCCCCTCATCATCCCCACAACCAGTTCATCCTATAGCTGAACTGGGAATCTGATTCTATGCAGGGAACAGAAGAGAATATGGATGAAACCCAAACTCTGAATTATTTTACCACCTCTTAAAAGAGTAAAAAATCCTCACTGCTGGCCCTACACTATTTTCACAGCCCTGAGATAACACAGGGCTGGAGAGGCACCTGTTCAGACCCAAACCCCAGCCAGTCTGACATGATGCATTCCATCTCCCACAGGCACCCTCCAGCCAGGGACACAGCGCCCGCAGCTGCTCTGAGCCCAAAAGCAGATGCTAATCCTCATCTCGTGGAAACAGGCAAGGAACACCTGAAAAGAAACTGAGTCCGAGCATCACACAGACCAGCCATTCAGCTCAGGCCAGTCCCATTAGATTTGGTTGACAAAAGAATCCAACGTGCACATTTATAATTTGCCAAAAAAAAAAAAAAAGTGAAAGCAAAAAAAAAAGATTTGCGAAGCAAAGCTTTCCCTTCTGAATGGAGAGTTTCTGTGGGCCAGCCTCCCTCCTCGTCAGCAGACAGGGTGGAATTCCCGGGCTACGGGGGAGCTCTCCTGGGGCTGATCATGTTCTTAAAGGCATGTTCCCAATCAAGAAGACTGGGATGAGGCATGCTAATTGCATAGGCTTCCTGGGAACTGGCTTAATATCCCTCAAGACGGATTTAACCTAGTTTTTCATTCTGCTTTCACATCAAAAAATAAAGATCTGTCTATATCTTGATATACTGCAAATCAGGAAATGGAGGCGTATGGTATATCTCATCCTCCCCTGCCTGGAGCTCTCCAAGGCACGTTGCCAAGGCAGAGCTGCCTTGGCTTTTGCAGACACTTCCATTGTGTCAGCAAAGCTGTGCTGATTAACACTGGTGAGAAAGAGAAACTAGTGGCTTGTTAAAGGTCTGAGAGTCAGGAGCCATCTAATCCTGGGCTGGCATGGGCTTTATGTCCTTGAAATCCATGGGTAATAATTAGTTTCATTACCAGCCTACATTACACACCTATTGGTCTGTAAAGACAAACGAGGCTGGAAAGTTTTATGGGCCCCTGGCCATAGCTGGTTATAATTATCATTAACACAGGAACACTGGAAAATGTGCCTATATTACTGGACAAGTGCCAATCTCGTACTTACCTTTGGAGGCTCTGGAACACCTTGAGGCAATCCCAAAATCTAGAGGTGCATGCTGGCATTTCCCTTTCCAGCTGAGCTCAGGCTGTTGACCTTCTGACAGGTGATTCCAAGAGGTGCTGGGAGAGATCTCAGACATGTGCCACTGTGAATTCACCTGGGAGAGACAGAGGTTATCAGCTCCAAGCCAGCCAGAGAACCTGCCTGCAGCAGCTCCCCACACTGCTGGGGGCAATGAAGAGCAGAGAGCAGACCCAGGACTGCAGCCCAGGGCACCAGCTGGTTAAATCCCAGGGAGCACCCTGAGATAAATAATGCAGTCTGGCCACAAAGCCACAGCTGGGTAGATGCAGATGCACTAGTCTGGCTGGCTTGCAGGAACATTAGGCTTTTCTGTTCCCCAGGAATGGGGTGAGCCTTTCCTGCAGGGACAGCCATCAGTCCCTGCTTGGACATTAGTACAGACCTTGCTGAAGAGCTGTCAGAAGTGAGCTGGTTGCTGTAAAGTTATCTTTAGTCTGTGCCACACATGATTATAGATAGACTGTAATCGTAACTAGCCTTCTTCATTACAAGTGCTTTTAATCCTGTAATAAATGGATGCTCTACAGATGAAGACACAGTTATTTTGTGTTGACTGTTGCCAGTTTGGACTTAAAATTCCAGCTTTAAAAATACAGATCTCTAACAGTTCAGTAAAAAGCTGCTCTGAGGTCTGTAATAACACATACCTTTAACTGGACAGCAAATGTACCCCAAACACTGCACAACATCATCACAGTATAAGATATTTGGGAGGTTGACTTCCATTGCTAAGCTGGCTCAGCATAGCAGACACCTCTGTGTGACAGCTGGGCAAGGCACGTTTTATGCCACATGTTTGTGACACAACAGGGCATTTGCAAAGCCCAAAATGTAAATCTTGTCTTTAAAAAAGAATAAATAAAGAAGCGGCAGATGAATTAAATTAGGGGATTTAGTGTCATGAATATGAATTGCTCTGAGCCATCCTGGTGAATATTAATGCTCCTCAGTCAAGCACGGCCCCATATAAAGCCACACCTTGTCTGGCTCAAGCAGCAATGTGAGCCCTGAACTCCCCTTGGCTCCCTTAGATCCAAGGTAGGAAGAAACAATAGTCCCTTAAAACACTTGGGACCAATTCCCAGGTTTCTTAGTCACTCTGAGCTCAGCCCTTACTCCCGCTGTGGCAGTGGCAGCTTTACCTGAGCTCACGGCCCCAGTGTCCAGGCTCTGACAGCTTTAGAGGCCACTGTCTCCAGCAAGAAATCAGCTCTGAGTCCAGCAACTTCACTTAATTTTGCTGGAATATTCCTCTGTGATGCAGGGCTGCATCCCACTGCCCAAGACAGCTCACACAAGGACAGGGAAGATGGAACAGGCAGCTCCCATCAGCCCCTTAAGCAGATTTGGGTGAGCAGAGGCTGCCCTACAGAAACTCTACAGGCCACATTTTTGGCAAATTCTGAGCTATATAAACAAACAGGAAACATGCCTTGAGCTCCCATAAATTTCCTGAAAATCTTTAATGACTCTAAGGGCTTAATAAAGTGTTTCACAGCAGAGGCAGCAGTCAGTAATTATGGGCTTGGAATCTGCGAAGTTGCAAGTTGAGGTCCAACTCAGCAATTGAAAATGCAAGCAGTAATAACAGCTCTTTCAGAGCACAGCACACTTCTTTTGCCATCATATACCCGACTCTGTGAGCTGGTGCAGCCCTAGCCAAGCGTGCTGTCAGGAGAAACTTTAATCAAAGGGCAAAATACATTAGAGACTAGTTCTAGCTGATGGAGTTGCAAAGCATTGTGAAAGCACAAACTGCGTGCTGGGAGACCATGATTTAGCAAAAATTGTAAAGGGGCAGCTACAGACTCTAAAAGTCAGTCTGTTACTGGAAGCAGGACGTGCAGGAAAGTTTGTGACCTGCCATCATGTGGGAGGGTTGTCACTGCTGTACCCTGCTCCCAGAATCTACACCCAGGGACCCCAACACCCTGTCTGCATGCAGGGGGGTGCACATTAAGTGAAGCAGGTTTAAAAGAGGGGAAAGACAGAGAGGGGTCAGTTCCCACGGACACCCCTCCAGGTTCAAGGGGAGCCACTGTCACTCACTGGTTATTCTGATCACCATGGCTCTGGGAAAGACACTCCCATAGGAAAACACAGCCTCACACACTGCTTGGAAAGGCTGCCAGTCCCAAGTTACTCATCTATCACACTGCTCTGACTGCATTTAAAAATGTTTTTCATCAGCACTTTGGTCAACTTTTTACTCTTATACATGGTTCTTTTAGCAAAGCCCCTCTTTAAAGCCAACTGACAAGTTTCAAAAGCAAGCAAGCCTGTTAGTTTTTCCTTCTGCCTGTCATTACACAAGAGCAGGGCTTGAGATCCAAGGTTTATTAAAAAAGGCCTAAATTAAGCTCTTGCATGATGTCTCTAGAGATGCATCAGTCAGTGCTTTCTTACACATTCCTTTTACAGCAACAGGAAAGTTTGTATACCAACCCAACTGCAGCTATTCAGCTGTCAACCCCCCCTATAACTACATCAATCCACAAAAGAGCAACCAAACTGCTTTGAAACTTCTGCAGTGAAGCGGTAGAGAAGAATTTGATGTTTAATGCTTTAATCAAAGTTGGAGGCCTGCACTGATCCATATTACTGATGGCTGCAGGAGAGCTCGGCACCACATATGGGTGAAGAAGAAAAGGTAAGATAAAGGGAACTTCAAGGAAAGAGAACTGAAAGACACAGTGAGCCCTATACTTCCAAGCATTGTGCTAGACTCCTTCTGGCAAGTGTCCCTTTTCATAGATCATTGCAGAATTTGTTACTTGTTTCTACAAATTTAGAAAGAAAATATCTCATCTGCCTGCTGTGATCAGTAATGCGCCAAAGCAAGTAAACACCACATTTGTTAATGTTTCCAGAGATCTTTCCATCGCATTGAACCATTCCATTGGTTCAATATGTAGAACAAGAATGTAAATAGCTTAGATTACGTATCTCATTTTAAAAAATAATTAAAAAAAAAAAATACCCCTGGATTTTGCAGTGCTGCATCCCACAGTCTCCACAGCCAGCCCTGGGATGTGGGGAATAATGCAACCTTCAGTCCTGCTCTAGCAAAACAGATGAAGTTCTTACTTGTTCTTCTCTCACTGATGTTTTTGGAAAATATAGAAAGGAAAAAATTGTCAGACCAAAATAGTCTACGTGTCACTTCAAGCCAATCACCGGGGACCTGGACTCAGAGCCCATTGAAGTCAGTGGAAAGATTCCTCCCGACTTCCATGGGATTTGGCTCAGACTCACACTAATGTGCTTCTTGCAGGTGTAGGTTTACATGTTTCTTTTTAGACTGTGTGAACAAAGACTGCCCTCAAGAACCACCTTAACCACAGCTGCATTTGTCTCTAACAGGGAGCTTCCACCCTGCCTTCGGCAATGTTCCTGGTCTGGGGCCAAATCTCCAAGCCAGCACATCCCTCTGTCTTCTCCAAACCTGTCACATTTGTAGGGACCACATTTCTAAGTGTCCAGTCACACAGAGCTGGCCTGTCTCTCCCCTGCATTTTTTTGCCTACATGGCTCATGCCACTGCCACCCAAGCACCTACAGTACTATCCAAATTTACCCAGGAACTGCAGAATTAACATCCAACATAAACATTCCCCTTAGGAGATGTGTCTGTTCTCTGCTGCTGTATTGCAGGACACGGTGACATCCATATATATATATATACACACACACATATATATATATATATACACACATACACACCCCCCAGTATTTACTTCATTTTATCCTTTTAGATAGTCCCAAACAAACTGTCTTCTGAATATGCACTTCATATTCCAGATTACTGAGAGATCACTATCAACCAAGAACAAAGATCACCTCCTGTGTCTGCTGCAGAAGGAAGAGGTGCCCACACTAGCAGCAGTTCTGCAAAGCAAAGAGAAAGTGAAATCAATGTGAACCTTGCTTAAATAGGTCATTTATCTGCTTGGGTTTCCCCCTCTACCCCCGTGCTTCTCAAATGGTCTTTGAACACTCAGAGTTCTTCAAGTCACCAAAGGGACAATTACACACTTCACTGAGCACAAAAACATAACTTGCATAATACAGTGTTGAACTCAGAGGGTTAAAGAACACCCTCGGGAGCAGCAGCAGTGACAAATAAGCACGTTGAATGTTCCTTCACCTTTCTGATTGCTCATTAAGCTTTGGCACAGTTCCCTACATGAACTCACTGCACCAGAACAGTCTTACACCCCACTGATGGGTTTGTATGTACAATACAAACAGGGATGGACAAGCAAAGGAGATCCAAATGTGCCAAAGGTAAGCCAGGCTCTGAGATTCACTGCACTGCAGAAGCTGATCTGGGGGCTCTTCACAAGCTGGAAAACAATACGGAATGTGCCAGGGACAATCCATGCAAAAATGTGTTAATTCTGACAAAAATGAAACAACAGCTGTCTCTAACTCTTGAGCACAGGATGAGGGATCAGGAGAGACTGCCTTTCTGCCTGATTCTGCTGCTCAATCCCACACTGATGCTGTGCCACCTTCCAGCTCTGTACCTTTCCCCGTGCCTCAGTTTCCCCATCTCTGTTGGGCGGGTCTGTACGTCAAAGGTACTGTGTGTATTTTTTGGAGAAAGCAAGCCAGAAGAGGGAAGGAGGGAATGGAAAGGCAAATACTTCCAATATTAGTCAGCCCTTACTTTGGCTGAGCAAGTAGCACAGAGAGGTGGAAGTAAAAGGAACCACAAAGGCTGGAAGCACTGGATTTCAGACAAACCTACTGTGACAACCATGCCCCTTTAATAGACGGGACGGTTCAAATCAGCAGCCCTAAGCTTGGTCCTCCTGGGCTTTGCTCGCTGCCAGCAGTGTTCAATGTGCTGCTTTGTCTTTCAGAAAGAACATGTAATTGCTATCACTCATTATTTACAGATGTGCAGATATCTGAATCTACTCAACAACCAGACTGAGCTGCTGGCCAGAGCCAAGGAGTGAGGTTCACAAGAGGCTTAGGGAGACTATCCTGAGAGATGAGAATTTGGTTTGTGCTGTTCAATTCAAGCCATTTGCCTCTTGAAAACACCTGCTGGTTTCTTCCCTCACACTCACAGGGAAGCAAAAGACAATTTCATGCTGTTCCTTATCTGCCTCCTCTGTATCCTTCTGTTGGTTCCCACCAGTGGCTTCCCTACCAGGTGTCACATCTGGAGGAATGTAAAACTGACAGGCAGAGAGATGCCTGCACAACCATCTCAGATTAACCACTTCCATGCTTCTCCCTGTGTAAACATGGGTTTGCTCACAGTGCCAGTGGTAGATAAAAAACTGGAAACTCTGGAAGTTCTCCTCCAGCTTGAGACAGCATCAGTTGATGTGATCCTGGCCCTGCCAAACCTAACATCAAACACATGCTGACTTTAACACTCTTGCAAAACTATAACAACACAGTGCTGTGATGCTCCCCAGAATGATTCCCTTCAAAATCAAGGAAGTGGAAAGATGCAGTGTCCATCTCCACAGGAGCTTATCAAGTGGGAGGAAGGGAGCAGGAGCCCAGCAGATCACAAACCACAGTGAAAGGAACTGAATCAAGGTGAGTATTTCAGTTTTATTTTGAAGAACTAAAGTCTTTAGAGGACAGACTGATAATCTTGCAGCATTGTTCTATCAATCCATTTCCTGGGAAGAGTGGTGGGATCACTGTGCACAAAAACAAATAATTTCCTAGTGAAGACTGAACCATTTGATAGCAAAGTAACCCAGAGCAAGTCCCAGATTCCTGGCAGTGGACTGGCAGAAACTAGTTATACATGATGGGTGGCATTTACAGATCACTAAGGTTAAAAAAATCCTGATAATAAAAACCACAAGTTAAGAAATTTGAGTCACCCTCAAATTTCTGTGCATTTATCTAACACTTGTCAGTTGACATTCCTGTTTTATGTGTGAATGCCTAAAGACACAGAAGTAAAGTGATTCCAGGGGATCTCTGGAAACAATAGTGACTCAGAAATTAAAAAAAAAAAAAAAACACACATTCCCAGCCCTTGGGTAATGCCCCAATGACTGGCCACTTTCTTAAACACAAGGCAGCTAAGATACAGCTAAGCTACAATGGTGTGGGGTAGAAGATAACAGGATTTACAGGGTTAGGTTTAATAGAGTTGAAGGTTAACAGGATTTTAAGGTTAGGATTTAAAATAACACAGGAAAGATGGAAATCCACAGTTACAAAGAACTGTCTGTATTATTCACTTCTTTCTCCCTGACTCCGCACAGACTGTAAATCAACCGAGATCAGGAGACGTCACCAGCCAGTTCTGTCCTCTCCAGCCCAGAGCACCAGGCTGGCAGACAGGATACACAGGGGTTTTATTTTCAGGGCTCTGACACTGAGCTGTTATGTGACACCTGGAAAGTCACACTACATTTCTGCTTCTTGTCCCACCAGCTGTTGGTTTAGGTTATGATTATTGCTATTATTTCTACCCCTGCTGCTATAGGCACTACCACAGGAATCTCCCACAGATACCAGGACCTCATTGTGCAAATCACCACCTGTACCCAATTCTGTAGCAAAACTCTTCTCCCAGGAGACATTTATGCCTTAAAGCAAAGGAAAACAGGTGGAAACAGGCAGAAGGCAGAGTGCTGGCATGGGGGAGACAGGGCACTGAGGGAGCTCCCTCACCCCAGGCTCATGGAGTGACCTGGCTGAAAGGGCTGGCCTTCTTGGGCTTTTTAATCATTGCCATGGTATCAGCAATACACAGTTTATATGCACAACACTCCTGGGACACACATGGGGGAATAAAACACAGGGAAACAAATCCTCAATGCCCAGAAGAAAGTCTTCAATTCACGCCTTTAGTCTTTCCTAACAACTGTGTTTTTGCGTATTTGAGCTGCTCTCTGAATATTGCTGCTTACAAGTATTTGACACACAGTAATGCCAAGGAGCACTTTTGCTTGCTTTTGTTTTTCCATGGCTGCAGAACCCTCCCTAAATAAAAAAATCACCAGCTAGAAATACTGGACTGTCATGGCTATATGGCCTGGGTTTTCCTTTCAGCATCGTGAGATTTCAGATGGGTGTGCTTCTTGGTGGGCTATGCCTGGTGTGGACTGGAATTGATTATAGGTTTCCTTGCACTTCTATCTTCATTAGTTCTGCATCACAGGGAGTGTGGAATGCATGCATTGCTAGCCCAAGAAAATTAAGATGTGACATTGTTTTTCAAGGACACATGCTTGGGGCATACATTTTTTTTTTTCCTACTTCTCCTCCATCAATGTATAAATCTCAAATAAAGCTATCAACAAAAATAAAAGGAAAAATCCTGACCCAGTTTAAGGTTATGTGGGTTTTTTTCCTTTCCTTCTTTTGCTTCTCAAGGCCAAAGACATAACAGGGGCCATAAGCAGAGCTGCCAAAATACATATGCATGTTGGACGCTTTTGTCTAAAGACACTATGAAGTGCTAAAATATTAAATATGTCAACCAGAAAGGTTTTCTCTGGTCTTCAGAGGAGTTCTGCAAAGTGGCAATAAAAACGTGAAAGAAGAATGCTGAATAATCAAATGTGGTTTCTTTTTTAAATGTAAAGGCTGAGTGTCAGTGAGTTGAGTCCTGGATACTCCAGGTTTAAGAGCAGAGACAGCTCAAGGATCTTCAGTTCCATTCCCTCTGTTGTGCTGGAGGCATTATATCTAGGGAAAAGAGACTAGCAAATAACCCAAATTGTGAGCATCAGGACCAAACATACTGTATCAGAGAGTTTCATGCACCATCCAGTCCAGGCACTGAAATTCAGAATAAGCTTGGCTTTTCAGTTCCCCTGCCCAGCTCCAAGTTGTTCAGAGCCAGACTTTAGACTTGGGGCTGCTTTCCAGTCCTAATGATCTGCTCAGATCCTAACTTCTCCAGCAGGACTGCCAGTAAAGAGAGGATGCAGAGAAGAGGATATTTGAAAAAGCAAACAACTCGCCTCAGGTGAACTCAGCAGTGACCCCCGAATTCAACCCCAAAGGTCAATAAACAACCACTGAAGGGCAGCAACAAACACTGCTCACGAGCTCGAGGACAAGCTGGGACATAAAGTCCATTCTCCCTCCCCAAGTGTGCCATGCTGTTTATCATCTCTGCTGTTACTCAGTTGTTCAGATCACACTTCCCCACTCCATCACACAGTACCAGTGACAGGGAGCTCCGAGACACCAAGGTCTGGGGTTGTAACAGAAACCCTAAACTGTGTTGGTGGCACTTGTTTTTTTATTATTATTATTTTTGTCTGAAAGTAAATACTAAGTAATTATGGTGTTCTGAAGTGACCTTATGGAGCATGTGCTCGAGTCTGTGGACCTCAGCCAAAGCTACTATTGTGGATTTCATGCCAAGGCTTGGGAGAACCCTGGCTCCCTCCCATTGTTTTCTTTGGCTGGGCTCTATGAATTCTCAGCCTGGCAAGAAAGCCCCATTTTAAAAGTACTGGCAAACATTGTGCAGTTTGTCACACCACGGCTTATGATTTAGGACCTTGATTTAGGCTCAACACTGGGCTCTTGTTTCGCTGTGTTGGTACATCATTCCCAACTTTGTGTTAGTTAATAAACGTCAGTCGGCTGGGAGCGTGGCATGCCCAGTATTGCAGAGAAGATTTTCCCTTGAATATACAATCCATAGTGGGAATGACTGAGGGAAATTGAAACAGCTCTATCCATCAGCCAGAGGCTTAAGCTCATGTAAACGAGGCTTTCTAATACAATGGATGCTTCAGTGATAAAATGATATTGGCTGCATACCTGGGTAAACTCAGAGCTGGAGGACAAGGATTTGCACTTTTTTTTGTTTAATAGAAACTCATTTTTATTTATGATTCAACCTCAGAAATAGCGGTGAAATTCAAGGGGATTAAAAAAAAAAGCACAAACCACCTCTTTGGCTCCACAAATCCTTCTTACAGGTCCCTCAGGCTTTGCTAGTATGTAGTTATAAGCAAAAAATGACTCTGCAAAAAACAGCCCTTTGGTAAAAACCAGCTCTTGCACAGTTTGTGTATTTTGGAAGCCATATTTGGCCATTTTACCTGCTAAGGATACCAAAAAGCAGATGCTGAGATTCAGACTCCAAATCCTCTGTGCATGGGGAGGAGGGGGAAGAGGCCAGGCTGAACACTGAAAATCAAACTAGTGCAAAGGAGAAATAGAGTCTAATAGCTCAAAATCTCCATACCTTTGTGACTGGCACTGCTGAAACTCAAAAGAAAAAAAACAGCCCTCTGTGCTATTCATGGATTGTAATCAATAGTCAGCTTCTCCCTGAAGTTGAAGTAACTGCCACTTTTTTCACTGTCAAACTAATCAAGAGTAATAGAATACAATTAGTAAATCATGGGTAAAAATGTAAATGAACCAGTAAACCAGCTAACTAATGACCTTACTGGATCATATCACCAGTGACTGAGTTGGCAAATAACACCAGAGATGAAGCTTAGACTCAGGTCAGTTCCCACTAATACTGAGCCTAGAAAATCAAAGGTGTGATTGATGCCACCCCTTGGCTCCTGCAGCCAGTACAGATTCCTCTGGGGTCCAAACAGACAAGGAAATGTTTCATTTCCTTCATGTGTAGTCCAGTGTACCCACCTTTGCTATGTAAGACTTGGTACTTCCAACTTTCTCACTGGAGAGCTTTGTTGGTTGCATTTTGTAGTCTGTGTGATTCAAGGGAGGACTCAGAATTTGGGCTAGGAAATTAAAAGTAGTGTCTCTCTACTACATGTCTGTATGAAAGGCTATCAATTCCAACTCTTACTGTCTCTAACACCTCAAAAGTGAAGAATATCAAGAACTACCTGCCAATGTACTTTCTATATTGATAAAAGAGGGAGGACTTACTTACTGACAAACAAGAGACAAGCATCACACGACCCAATCTCTGGAGCTTTATGACATCAAAATTTGGTGATGCCCTCTCTAGTCTGTATCTCACCCCAACAGGTTTCTCTGGGCTGCTGGATGATTAATTTGACCCAGCACAGAGGTGGTTTTCTCCTTTTATACACCTTGTCTCAAAGTACAAAAGTCCTCCTTGCTTTGTGGTATAATATTGGAAGTACAGGAGTATGACCATATCCTGCTCATACCCAGTCATGGTTACAACTCCATCTCGATCCAGTCTCTGACACTTATCCAGAGCATTTCTACCCAGACTGGGTCAGCAAAAGCCCATCCGGATCAACATGTAGCAAAACTGAATCACTGAACATCTTGGAAAGTCCCTCTCATTACCTTGGTGGGCCTTCCATGTCTGTCAGAACAGCCACAAGCATTCCAAGGTCCAAAAAAGCACAGGATAAACTGCATGGCAGGCATCTCCACACCCATCTCCAGTGGGCTGTGGAGAGATCCCACACGGCTCAGTCTCAATGTATTCATGGACATAACTTATGACCTGATGAGCTCCTGCGGTTTCTCACTCAGTCTCAAACACTCTCACAGCTGTTCTGAAAACATACCTTGAGGTTCCTTTGCAACCAACTGGAAGCTGATAAAACAACGACTCCTGGATTAACAAGGTAAAGGGTCAACCCCCAGGCACAGGATCCAGAGTCAGACCCATGTCACAGCTCGTTGGTACAAATCCCATTTAAGCTAAAGAAAACTAAAATGTGTACACACAAGCCCACTCTTATGTCTATGTACACTTCACACCAGCCCCTGTGATTTCTGGTCCTGAGTTCATACACAAACAGGAAAGGGACAATTTTGTGCTTCAGGTGTGACTGAAATCTCACTCAACCCACCATACTCATGAGAATTCAGCTCTGGATCTCACTGAACAGCTGACCTGACTTCAGTCTTGCCATATGAGGCCAAATCCTAACCGAAACCACCTGTGGTATTTCAATAATATTAAATCCAAGCTGAATTCAGCTTTGTACCTGACTCACATCCAGCATCAATTTCCTTGGCCCACTTCTAGTCTCTTGCTGTCAGCACTCCAGGGCTGAGAGTCATGGAAGAATAAGCTGCATTCTGTTAAACCTCATGGCCAATGCTGCCAGCTGAAGTGTGATCCCTGCTACCCATCCTGGGGATGGGGTATGAAACAGAACTGTTTTCCAAATCTGATGCAAAGTTTCAGTTATTCAGTTTACAGTTTGGACTACAAGGGGATTTAGCCAGCTCTGACAACATATGGATGTGGTCCATGGTACTAGCTGTTTCCTATAGGATCTGGAAAGGTCCAAGGCATGACTCTGTCTTACTGCAGCACTTGGAATTTGCTGTGATGCACAGGAGGAGGAATTCCTGGGAAAGGCCAAGGCCTCTCCGAGGATGGTCTCAGATGCTCCCTTTGCAGCACACCAGCTTCAGAGGGCAATATTCCAAGGTCTGTTTCTTTAGCCAGAATCTGTCTGGCTGTAAGACATACCACTGCTGGTAACAAAGTAGGAAAATGCATTTATTGCTCTCTCTTTTGGCCTTATTTATAGAACTATTGTTAATATCTCAGCTGGTCTGCAGTGGATAGCAACAGACCTTATGTCATATGAGTGTGTCAGACACACACATCACATACCTGCACAGAGGGGAAGATGTGTTGAGTCACTTCAATCACAGTATAGAACTGAAGCCCCACCAGGCCACACTGATTATGGAATTTAAGGAGTAAACAGCCCACTGATTCACTGTTTTAAATACATCATCTTTTCAACCCCATCTTCCACGGATCCTGCAAAGCTTGCAGATTTCATAAGGAAAAATGACATCTAAGATGCTTTTGCATCTCCAGACTGGGTCTCCAGCAGGACCAGGTCCTGGCTCCTCCCAATACCATGAGGAACAGGTGATGCTCATAACCAAAAAAATGAGAATTTGGATGTGTGCTGCAGGTTCATCCCACCCATTTACGTATAAAAAAGCAGAACTTCAAACATTACCCAGAATTGTTTAGGATATGAACAGTGGCCTGGCATCTACCACTTCATCACCCATTTTTGTTAAAAGAGGTATCCTCATCTCTGTTTGCCACCAGCACAGAGGAAGTAGCTTCAATTTGTTGCATATATGTGCCAAATAAATTAACTGTAATTATGTTCACATGCCAAAATGAGAGAGGGCCAACAGAGGTTCTGAAGACAGGACAGCAACTTCATCTGTGTGCAGGAAAGATTCACTGAAATGAAGATAGCAAGAGTAAGAAGATGAATAGAAGACCAAAGAAGAACATGCTGCCTTTGCCTCCTCAAGGGCCTGATACCACAACCATTAAATCAGAATTTTCACTGGATTTAGAAAAGAATTTATATGTTTCTGGAAAAAAATATATGCTGTACAAAATGTCATTTGTGTTGAAAGAATATTTGGACAAGAAAAGAATAACTGTTATTATTGGCAATATCACAGAAATACGGCCCTGGTTGTCCTTTCCTAGAAGAGTTAAACTTCTCCTATTATGAAACAGGAAAACAATCTCTGCAAGGCAAAATTTTCCAGTCAATGCCCATCCAAAACTGCAGGTCACCAGCAAATACCTCCAAATACACAATAAGGTCAAACGAAGAAATTCGGAGAACAGCCCTCTTTGTCTAGAATATTAAGTACTGGAACAAATAACAGCAACGTCCTTACGAGTTGTTCACATTTTTCCCAGCACATCTCTTCCATGCTGAGGGTTGCTTTCTTTTTCCTATCACACTGTATGGATTTTTCTCTGTCATCATCTGTCTCCCCTCCATTCCAAGTAAAAGAGTCAGTGCACATTCCTGGAGCCTGCAGATACAGTTAGCCCAGCTAGAAGCCTTTTTGTTTGTTTGAGGTCTTTTTTTAAATGAAAAAGAATGCTTAAATAACCCCTCCTTCGTTGTTCTTCTTGGTTTCCCTACAGCCCTCATGCAACCCAGTCCCACCTCCTCACTCTGCTGTTCTTTGGTCCTTTCCCTTGCTGGTTTTTTTTTGGGGTGATTTTTTTTGATGGCTGGTTAGGTTTTTTTGTGCCAGAAGTGGTGTTACCTATAACTATAATCCTTACCAAGGAAGCCTGTTGCCACAGGTCTGACCACAAGTCTGTCCTATCAGCCTTTAGAGGGGAAAATACAAATTGGATTAGTTCAGAGATCAGAGCTCCTTCCCCCACGATTGTAGTCAAAATCAGAAAATTTGCATCCACAAAAAAATATGCATCTCATCCATATAGTTCAGACAATCCATATTTATATATAAATATAGTCCACTCAGTTGTTACAGGTATAGCATAAATGTATCTTAAGGATTCCTTTGAAAACCTCACTGCCTTTCAGATCCTTCTCAGAACATTTCTCACCCCAAAATTTTCGTCAATGACTACTATAATTTCTTACCCAACCCTAACCCCAACACTTCTCCTTACACTGTATAATTATTTCCCGTTCTGCAGTGCTACTTTGATGTTATTTTTTCCAATAAATCACGTTCAGGAGAGGGATGCTTCAGCCCCTAACACTCAGAGGTTTGGGGCAAGTTGGAACCTCCCCCTCTTTGGAGATATGAACACATGGAAAATAGATTTTAAAATTAACATTAAAGCATGGCAGTGAGTTATACACAAATAGCATCTTCAAGTTGGGACCTTGCAGATGAGGCAGTCCATAACACTGCAAGCCTTCTTTTTGCAATAATAATTCCAGGCAGAGGGGTCCTAATAGCATCACAGGCTTTTAACAATGTTTTATATACTGTTGTGGCTAGATAAGGTGAAAAAAAAAAAGGAACTGCAATAGTTTGTATGCACTGAATTTCTTAGTTGTACTTCTCTAATCCTCTCAGAAGTGATATAATCCTCCCAGAACCTTTTGAACCAAGGTCTGTTTGCTCAGTCCAAACATTATTAATGATGCAAGCTTGAAAGAATTTCTTCTTTTCTCTCTTCTCTGAGTTTCCACATTTTGGACAACTTTTCAACAAAAAGATCAAGCACTATCTGCTTTCAAAGTGCCCCTAATTAGGTAATTACTGGGAGCATAAAATACACACATTGATTGTAATTGAACCCATGGCAGACTGAGGCCAGCCAGTGCTCAGAGTTCACTCCTCTGACAGCACAGAGATATCTTGCCCTGTTCCAATCTTTTTTCTGTAAAGGAGTAAGACATCTCCAGTGTCCATCACGATGGACTTACACTACTGACCCCTTCTTGAACAAACTTTGCAAACCACAAGCACCCACATCTGACCAGAATCCTAGATTAAACACAGTTGTTTGCAGAACTTCTCCTGCAGAATTTCTCAAAGTTCTTTTCCAAAAGATCTCCCTCCCATCCCACAGACATCCTGTACTGGGTCAGCAGCTCACCGCCCGGCCGTATCTCAATCCACGCCAGGGACAGAAGGAACTTTTTGTACCTTTGGCAGCTCGTGGAAGCCAGACCTCCTATTGCTCCCCAGCAGTGGCCACACCACTGCCACTTCTGGGGTCAGTCCTCTAAATCTCAATTGCTCCCCATGCTCTTCATTTACATGTTTTGGTCAAGTGAGATTATCCAGCCCTTGGTACCAGGGTAGGCAAGGGCTCTTTCAAGAATTGCCATGCACCTGCCCACCAGGGTGTGGATTTCTGCCACAGTCTGGGGTTAGAACTGGGCAAAATCTTACTGAGATGTTATAAATCAGTCATTCTGACAACTTCAAAAATTTACTTCACTTCATTTTTGAAATATTCTGAAGTTTGAACTAAGTACAACATCTGAGTTATGATGATGTATATCATATGAGTTACAGCATTTTGTATTTGACCTCAAGTGATTATAATTCTGGGATTAGTCTGGGGTTTTAGCCTGCCTGCTTAATTCAAAGATCAAGACCTTTCTTCTGAATTTTCAGATCAGCTAAGCAAATCTGAAAAATTTATCAGTGGCACAAGTCTAATTGTGAGTTATCCAATATCCTTGCATGAAATACTTTCTCAATTATTAGGACATTGTATTTTCACCTAGAATTTCTGTTCCCAAAAGCAGGGAAAGTTAACATTTACAGGTCATTCATGTCCTGAAGAACCAACCTAGAAATGTGAAAGCAAGTGCCCTGAGGTTATTTCTTCCTATTACATTGTCACCATCAGCTCAGATTTTATTGTCAGCTTTGCTTGGGCTTAGCTTCAAGACTAATATTAAGCTGTGTTTCTGCATAATTCTGTGGCTATTTCCTTAGTCATTATGCAAGCTAAGAGGTCAACCTTGGCTTTTAGTAAGTCATAAAATGGAAGAAACCTCAGTTATAGGAGCTTTAGAATTCCTACTAGACAGCACACAGTAATTCTTGTTCCTGAGTCATACTGCAAAAGCTTTTTAAAATATCTTGCATTTGCTCTCAGAGCAAGTGATTATACTTCTGTGCTCTTCCCCAGCCATCCAAAAAAGATATTTGAGATTGTCTGTGCCAGGAGGGATGAATGTGCTGCAGGGAGCACTCCCACGGTCAGCACGTGCTGGGACTGCAAATCCTGAAGCGCAGGAGTAAAATTTGCATCAACATATGCTGTGTCCAGGGCAGGAAATGCCATTACGTGCTTCATTCACTGTGGATGTAGGAATGGATTTTGTTACCTTTTAGGGTAAATATACAATTGATATCAGGGATAGGATTCAAAAAGCATTCCCAGAGCTTTCACATTCACAGCACAGGCTGCCAGGGGCAAACAGAACCAATTGTTGTAGCTGCCCAAAGAAGAGGACCCATCCAAGACATCTCACTCACAGATACATCCAAAACATACCATGCAGTTCTATTAAAGTTTCTTTTCTAAATGTGACCCAGCTCATAGCCAGGAGCATGTGCCTTCTAATAGCATCTGGCTGGTACTATAAAAAAAGCAACTGGGTATAGATCTTAAGTATTAGGGGCAGAGGACTGACCTTTCCTCAAGTCATTTTCTGTTCCTTTTCAACATGAATCAAAAAGATGAATGAATTTCAAAGATAATATAGAATGACTTAGCAGAAATCCAGGCCCTTACAAGGTGGCAAGATTGGTAAAACGCATCCTGTTACTTCAGAAGGCATCAGCACAACACAGCTCCTTCAGCCTTTCCCTGGTGACCACTCTGGAAAACAAAGAGTCACACAAAGGCAGGGAAATGCACTGCTCCCCACGGGCACATCACACAACAAATCTGGCAAACACCTGTCCTGAGAAGGAGGAATCAAAGCAGTGTCTGGCAGAGAAGGAAGATCAGAAGATCCCCCATTGCACACATATTGATTGAGCACTACGCAAATTCCAGGCATGTCCTTGCTCCCTGTTATCCTGCTGTTTGTGAATATTCACTGTAGTGTTTCACAGGATAATTGCCATCCTCCTTACCAGTAACTGTGGGGCAGGAGAGAAGCTGACAAAAGAACCAGTTTCCCAATTACTCAGTATTTCCTATTCTCCCACTTAAAAAAAAAAATAAAACCAAAACAACAACAACATACTCAAAACCTCAGTCATCTATCTCAGAGCAAAAACAATAACTAGCAAATTTGAGAGGGGACAACTCATGAGCAATTCCAGAACTGAAATCTGGTTGTATCAACCATCTGTCTAATAACAGCTCCATAACACTCAAAGGGAAAACATGTAAAATCCGCGTCCCTATTTTGGCACCTCAATAAGATGACTTGCTAGTTAGAACCACACAGTATCCAACAGTCCTCATGGAAGTGAACACAGGCAGGAGATAAGCAGCACTGGTTTGGACAGATAATAATCACAACAAAGAAATGATCTTTGCAACATCTGCCTTCGCAGAGCTGGACACTGATGTGCTTTCTCACATTCACACCACAGGAAAGGCAGAGCCAGCAGGAGGGAAAGAGCCAGGACACAGCATCCTAAAAAATAAAACAAAAAAATCTCTCAAGATTACCCTGAGGTATTCCTGGGGGCAAAGGTGGATGCAGAGACAAGGTGTGCATAAAACTTCCTCATTTCCCCACAGCTGGGGTTTATTATCAGCTTTGTATATCTGTATTGCTCCAAAGTTTGCATTTAACAGACATATTTCTAGTAACCACTTCTAAACTAATAACATTTAAAGGTAGGATACAGGCAGCCTGCAGCTACATGTGTGTAGAAGCTGATCTTGCAAGTCTGAGTCAGAGCAATAACTTCGCTATCAGCTTCTTAATTATGATGGAATTACTGGAGCAAATTACCATAAAGGTTTAGGAACATTCAGTCCATACTGACCATTCCAGATCTGTTGCAATACATATTTGCTTTTTCTTAATAAATGTTAAAATGTTTTCCTTTTTTTTTTTTAATAGTCTCCTTCCCTTGGGAACATGGAAAGAAACTTCTTTTCACCATGGCAAAGTACCAAGAAGACAGGTGGCTGCATGTGTAAACAATGATAATTGGGAAAGAGGTGATAGAAATTCCACCCTGCACACTTCCAAGTCTAGCCCACGAGTTCTCCACAGCGTATGAGGTTGTGTCACACAGAAAGGGGTCACCCACTTCATTAAATTCTGGCTCAAAACCATTATCGGGTCTAGAACCCACCTATAGACCTTCATTCACCACAGTTTTAGAGCTATTACTCCACAAATCCAGGGTTGCATGCTCACTTAGGAAAAAGTAAGAACAACACCAGACAAAGAAACACATCTCGCACCAGCACAGCCATTGCAGCTTCATGCAGGGACACAAAGCCTTAAGCTGATGGATTTGTTTGCAACCGGCAACTTTTGAGAAGGATAACAGCCTGCATAAAGCATAGCAATTCTCTGGGAGAGAACCAAAGCACTATCAGCTTAGCTTGATGTCTTTGCTCCCTCAAATATAGCTTTTAAAGGAGTCTGAGTGTTGAAAATTGCCATTTCACTGCTTTCAGAGAACTAACGTTGCAAGATAAGTCAGAACAAATTCAAGGCATTAGTCCATTTTCAGTACAGAATTCCTTCATGTTGGATTAACCAAGATTTACTTGGTTTGCTTATGTTCTGTCTGCTTATGTTGTCTTTGTACAAGTTCCAGTGAGCTCCAGTGGATTTAATGTACTGATAGGGTCATGCCAGGGGAGCCTCATCTGAGATAAACCAGATTACCACTGGCACTTAGTGGATCTTAATGGCGTGTTTGAACTTGCTTGTACTTACATATTTAGGCTGAGAGAGGGGGCTTTTAGAACCAGCAAACTGGCCTTCAGCTTCTCACATGAACTTGTATGGCGTGATCAGTCACCGTGGCTTTTTTTGTCCCAGAAACAAGCACTTCCCCCTGCGTTCCCATACCCCTGTGCATTTGGAACACAGTGTTCCTTCCCATGCTCCGACCAGGAGGACGACGAGGGGCTGGCCCCGAGGGGTGATAATGAAAATGCCTTGGTAATGAACCCATCTGGTGATGTCCTCATTGGCCTGGCTTTCAGTGCCAAGAAACTCAGCAGGGGTCACCCACTCTTTAAAGCAAACATATGTACAATATGTACGGATTTTACTTTCCCTGCGATTTCCACCCACCCCCCGCTGCTAATGTTTTAAATACTTTCCCTGAAAATACTTCTCTGCAGGAATGGCTGCTAAGCACATCTCCAACTTCACTGCTGTGCAATCTAGAGGCCTGACCTTTTCAAGAGAAGACTGTCCCAAATAAAGCCAAGCACGTGGCACAATAGGTTCCATGCTTCCAAACTCATACAAGTTGATGGATATCAAGGCAAACCCCATCTTGCTAATCTATAAAGGCCAGGATCTGTTTTCTAGCACTGGGGCTGAGTGACAGGCCAGCATCCATGTCCACAAAGAGAGCTGTTCCTTCTCACCACAAGAATCCCTCTTGGCAATACTTCCTGTCTTTGGCCATGCACATATGGACAGGAACAGAGCAAAAACTGGCCCAGGCCATAACCTTCACACCAGGGTGTCACCCCTGAAACAAGCATAGCCCACCATTACAGAAGCATCCCAGAATATCAGCTGGCCCATCACCTCCTGCAAGAAAAGCTCCCAGAGCATGGAAGCGCAGAACCAGCATATTCATCACACCAAACTCTGCAGCACAGATCCATCAGTGTGCCAGTGATATCCTGGTCTGTACCAAAATAGTGTGGCCAGCAGGACCAGGGAAGTGACTGTCCCCCTGTACTGGGCACTGCTGAGGCACCTCAGGTGTTCTGTCCAGTTGGAGTGACAGAGGAACCTGGTGGGGCTCAGCCTGGAGAAAAGGAGGGTCAGGGGGGACCTTCTCACTCTCTACAACTCCCTGAGAGGAGGGGGAGCCA
>JAWWEE010000025.1:15811168-15863104 GCA_035221455.1 Xenops minutus
GAAAAGGAGGGTCAGGGGGGACCTTCTCACTCTCTACAACTCCCTGAGAGGAGGGGGAGCCAGGGGGGGGTCAGGCTCTGCTCCCAGGGAACAGAGACAGGACAAGAGCCTCAAGCTGTGCCTGGGGAGGGTCAGCTTGGACATTAGGAAGAATTTCTTCATGGAAAGGGTTGTCAGACACTGGCAGGGGCTGCCCAGGGAGGTGGTGGAGTCCCCATCCCTGGAGGTGCTCAAGGAATGACCAGACATGGCACTCAGTGCTCTGGTCTGGGTGACAAGGTGGGGATGGGTCACAGGTTGGACTCGACTCCGAGGTCTTTTCCAACCTGAATGATTCTGTGATTCTATCATCCCCCATAGACAAAGCATTGGCTCTTGCCACCTCCTAAGAGACATCACCACAACCAGCAATCCACAGAATGGAAGGTGTGGAAGGAAAAGGAGCCTACCATAACCCATGCAACGGGACAGACACTGAACCAAGCCTACTGCTAGAGGATTTTAAGGAAATGTCCAGCAAACAAAACTAATGGGACAAGCGGCACCTTCAGCCCCACTGGTCCAGAGGTCTCCCAAAGCTCAAAAGTGCCCTCCTCTGGCTGATTCCGACAGACTTATCCATTATTGCTGGGAAAACACTTTCCATGGGAAGGAAAGATTAAAAGTGATCTACTAAGTGATCACCAAAAAGCAAATTATTCTTCAGGAGGAGGTTTTTCAAAATGGCACGAGAAGGTCCAGCTGCACTTTGGGTGCCATCAGAGTCCATGTGCAGGAAGCAGCTCAGACCTGCAGGGAGCCCTTTCCTCTGATGAAGTCCTCAGCCAGGGCTTGTGGTCCAGGTCAGGTTGTGGTTCTGAAACCTCACATTTTATGGCTCTCAACATAGGTATTGAAAAAACCCTCAGCTTTCAGAAGTGAGTTCTGAATCACAGAACACAATTTTCTGCCTCACAGATTTCCATACTGCTAAGTCATCTTTGGACTTCTGTCTCCAAGCAGTTGCCTGACATATCCCAGATGACTATTTTAGGAAAAGGCAAATCATGCCCTAGAAATGCCTGTTTTCTCTTTGCTGACTGTAACAGCAGTCTAGACAGTGAGCACAGATGGAGATCTCTGTATTTGGTCAGGTGAATCACACTCCCACAGACTCAGGGTTTCAAAATTTCACCCTTCATCCAAGCTCAAAAGTTGCTTTATTGGCTAAAGTTGTTCATTATGGAAACTATTCACAAGTATCTTAGAAATCACTGACTTATCTATCCATCACTGCATGTGTATTCCACCGAGGTGTGTTTAGCTTTCTTTTCTTTTTTCATTGTAATATCATGGGGAAGTTCTCTACTCTCCTCAGAAGATAATTCCATTGACTATTAAGTCTTGGATTTATTCTTTGTCATCCTCCCTTGTGGTATATCTTGGGTGTTTCCTAGAGATGATGTGTTTACATTTAAAGATATTTTATATATAATCAACATTTATGCTTATGTACCTTAGAAACTTTTTAATTAAATAAATGTATTTTTTAAAATAAATCAGTCTAGAATCTCATTACTCAGTTCAGTATTCTTGTGCCAAACTTTTCAACTAAGCCTCAAGATTTGCTGATGTCAGTAAGGAGCTGATGAGAACTAAAACTTAGATATATGTAGAGTGGCTTCTAAGAATGTTTAAAATTATTTACAAATGAAACAGATTTTTTTAAAAATCAATGAAATTAATTGCTTTTGCCTTTCAGAAAGGAACCAATTCAAGGCAGTTACCAGGAGACTGCTGCAGTAAGGTGAGGTCCCTGAGGCAGGGCTCCATTGTGGAAAGCCCTAGAATGCTCTTACAGTGCTTCTGTAATACTGCTCTGATTTAAAAGGACATCCTGTGCCACACCATAGAAGCAGGGATAAGATCACCTTTTTCCAGGGTGCATTTCTGCCTCAATAAGTTAAGGCTGAGCTGCCCAAGGCTCCTCTGTATTTAGCCATATGTCCCTTATGGCACAATTGGGATCTGGCTTTCTAAGGCTCCCTCCAGTTTGACAACAGCATTCATACCACCATCCTTCTGGCTAAAAATACCTTTCAAATTACATTGATTACAGATTTTTTCCACCTGATAATTTGCCTCCCCACGTGGCAGGGAGTAGCCCTGTTTTCAGTCGGTAGCTCTGGCATGGCATCCAAACCACCCAAGAAGTTTGCTTCCATTCCCAGCAGTCAGGTCAGGGTGTATTTGAACATGCCAGGCTTTGGGGTTTCTTGCATGTACTGCTAAGAGAGCTTCCTCTCTTTGATTTCTGCACCAAGTCATGGGTGACAGAAATGCTCTTCATTTTTCACTTACGTAGGTAGCTCCACTCTCAGATATAATTGCAGGAGTCTGCTTGGCCGCCTCAGACAGGCCACTTTGTTCTGTTAACATCTCTGCCCACACCCATCCTCCCGAGTTTGTGACTTGGCTTGGGCTTTTCTAAACAGACTGTTAAGGATTTACTAAATGTCGTCCCTCAATAAAAAGAATACACATGGTATTATAAAAATCAACTGCCTGGCTTTGGTTTTTTCCAGTTTGGCGATATTGGAGCTACATCACCCAGTCTACTGTCCCTGACAGTTTGAAGGCTGTCTGAGTGGAACTGATGCTACAACTTGGCGTGGAGTCTCTGTTACCACTGGCTACTGCAGAGGAGGATGAAAGCCAGTTATAGTCCAGAAATATCAAGTCTTCTTGCCTTACCATTAACACTGGAAGCTTTATTATTATGAAACCTTTTTAACACAGCACCACCAAAAAACCAAGGATGAGGCTCTTTGGGCATTGGACAGCCACAGTGAGGTAAGTCACTGCCTTGTTTGGAGTTTTTCAAATAAAATTAAAAAAAAAAAAAGCAGGCAAAGGGTATTCTGGGTCTGAGATTATATAAAACTGCTTGAGAACTTTGCTTTCCCCTATAAGTCTCTTGAATAGCTTCTATGTGAGAAATCTATGTCTGTACTTTTGATTGACTGTAATGGGTAATAATAATTAAAGCACATCTTAAATAGAAGGTAAAAGTATATTTCTCAGAATTCCTACCAAGAAATAGGGCAGTTTGGCTTGGCAGAATAGAAAAAGACTGAAGTATTATGTCAATTTCACAGGATCTGTCTTTCTTTAAATATATAAAATATCTCTGGGTTACAGTTTAACATACACCATTTTCTTTCAAATTCTGCTTTCTATAGTTCCTCAAAATCAGGACTCAGCTTCTTCTATTCTTGTCATTTTCACTGCAGCCAAGTCTACAAAGAGATTTCAACACTTCACAAGTTCATAATTACTTTAATCAGAGAACTTTAAAGAGCTCTGCAAACATTTATTAACACTTGCAACAGCTCCACAGGTCTGTTGTAGGGGGTTCTCATTTTATCCTCAGTGTATAGAAAGAGTAACTAAGGTAACAGCAGGCAAAAAGTATTTGACTTCCCACTTCCAAGCTGTAGTGTGTTAACTATTAGATAATTATTCTTCTACTGAGAACAGCTTAAGGCTGAAATGTACAAATATTGACTATTTGTGCTCAATTGCCACTCTCAAAAATCTCCTTCAGAGTTAGCTGCATCAATCTAGTTTCATGCAGAAGTTATGGTCTGTTTGCAGAGTTTGTACAGGGATTTTGTCTGCCAGACTGTGGAAATCCAGGTTGAAAGCACCAGTTCAGACTGTGCAGGAGAGCAGTGCTTCACTGTGAGGTCTCAGCAGTGGAAGATCCCCCTCACTAAAAACCAGGGAACCCATAATCCACACTCAGCCTGAATTACTACTGTGAACCAGGGCACAGAAAGGCATCACCTGGGTCCCTGTACACTCTGCACTGTCACCAAACACCCACAGTAAGGCCTTTTCTCAGCAGAAGGTGGCCAGAGGGGCAGCCCCAGTCTCACCCCAGTGTCAGTCCCTGCCTTCTCCACCACATTTGGGGGCACATTTTTCTGACAATGGAGAGAACTGCAAAAAACCCAAAACTTTGCAACTTTTCCAGGGTGGGAAAAACATCCTGAAGCTTTGCCTCCATTCCACCCCATTACTAATCACTATAAACAGCTGTTTCCTCTTTCTTCATCTCTTTTTTTTCATTACTGTTTAATACCACTCTAATCAACTGTTTCTGCCAAAGAGTAGGAGAAGGAAAATCCTGTATCACATCGCACACAGCTGAAAGAGGTAAAAGGCAGCTTGGTATGATTCTTCAGCTCCCTAGAAAGTGAACTGAAACACAATAAACTCATCTCATAATCCGCAACATTCAGACTGCCTGCTATTCAAATTCATACCAGTACCCAAGGAGGGGAAATCAAGCAAAACCCACTATTTTCCATTTTCAGTCCTCTGACCCTCCAGGTCTCTTAAACAACAGCTAATGAAGTAATAGGCTCAGATTTTGCCAGTACCTACCAGGGTAGGTCAACCTAGAACAGCTTGAAGCTATTAAAATGGTTCTATATATTTCTGCGAACACGAACACATGTATCATCAAGTCAAAGTGATGAAGTGCCTGGTACAGATAGATTTTGGAAACAGTCAAGAACTGTTTGTTCCCAGCACTAGAGGAGTTAGGGATCCCTGAGATGGACTATAGCTGACAAATGCTTCTAGTGCTCAGGAGAGCCTTTAATCTTCATCTCCTTCAAGACTCAGAGAGACATGAAAGTCCATTTTGGTTATCAGTAAAACCTTCAAAGCTGAAGGCGATGTGAGTCATGTACTGTTTTAAAAAAAAAAAATCACCACACAGATGGCAAAATAAATGCAGAAAGGAAGAGCCAACTGTGAGTTTGTGTGTACACAGGGCAGCTCTTCAGCTGCTCAGGGTGAGATCAGTTTATACTAAATGAAAGCCTGAGTCTAAAGCTGGTTGGGTTCTTTTATTTAGATGGAGGTTTTGCAGTTGTTGATCAGGGGGACAGAGCATTGATTTTTTTTTTTTTTTTTCCCTGGGGAAGGGCCTTGGGGCTTTTGGTCTCTTTTTAAGATGATGATAAAGCTATTCTGGGATTTTTTTTTCCCCCTATACATATTCACTTCCTCCCCAGAATGGCTCCCATAAAGCTGAATAGATCCTCACAGAACAGTTTGGGTTGGATGGAACCTTAAACATCACCACTCCAATCCCCTGCCATGGGCATGAATACATCTCACCAGTACAGCACCACTGGTGACAGCTGTGATGAAAAACTGTGCAGAAAAAGCCTACTACAAGCAAATAAGCGTATTTAAGCAATTAGCACAGCCCAGTTCTTAGCTCTGATTAGGCAGGACTCACATGATTACAGGTTGGCATTAGAACATAAAACCCCTCACATCACCAAGCCAAAAAGCCTTCCAAGTATCACTTCTCCTCCCACCTCCTTCTGGGTTTTGCAGGAATTGTTTCTTGATGGTCAACCCTCAATTCCATCCACTGTACCACAGCACCCCTTTGCATGTGAGAACAGAAGAGCAGGGTTTATTTTCAAGATGATAAAGGAATGTGGCAACTTCTGAGAAACTGCCATAAAAACAAATATAAAAAGCTGATTTTGAACAGCAGGCCTTGCAGACAGGGGGCACTCAGAAATTAAAAAGGGAGCAGAGCTCCTGAGGGTCTCTTGGTTCTCTGGTTTTCGAGCTTTTTATGCACTGAACAAGGAACAGGTGTTCAGCTATTTCATAGCCAGGAGCATCATTCCAGTTAGAGATGCCTCCCCAGCATCAAGGGTTTTCCAGGAACACATTTGCTCTCATTAGCAGTTATTACCACAGTGGTACAAGTCAGCACAAGCTTGGGGTGCTGGCACAAATAGAAACTTGGTTGCTGTCCAGGAAAGCACACTAGGTTTGAATAAGGTAAAGGGAGCTATATTGGAACAAAGCATCCTCTAGGTACCTCTAGCTAATCATAAAACAAGGCAGAGGAAAAGGGAAAGAAAAGTAATTGTGTGTTGACTTGCATGTCCAAATACCATCATTAAAAATACTTTGCCAGGCCTAATGCTCACACTCACATATCAGACTTGCCTATTCAAGCACTGAGACTATGGATACCTCACAGGTACCTCACAGGAGAATACACCTAATTAACCTTTTCCATGCATCTCCTCATTATGTGCTCAGACTTAGAGCCCTTGTGCTTGAAAACAATCCTCCCACTTGTGGACCCCACACTACTTCAGTATCTGGGGCTGTATTTTCACAGATTTTGACATTTATTCAATAACACCATACCTTGTACTCAGCCAGCAGTTCACTTTTCATGGCCTGCGGGAGGAAATCCATTTCAATGCATATCCAAAGGCATCAGATTATATCACTCCTCAGACACAGTATCCTATTTTCACAAGGCTCTAACTAATTTTATTTAGGCATTAACTCATTACATTACCAAATCTGATCCCTGACAGTAATTGCTCCCTAACAGCTACTGTCTGCCCCACCTCAGCTCTGCATCTCCTCAGCAGTAGTCTCATGGGAGAGGCTCTGGTTCTGATGGACATCAAAACCAAACCTTTCTTCCCTGCCAAGAGGCAGTTTTTGTCCACATCTGCCAGCTAGAAGTTAGGCCAGGAACTACAGCATAGAGTGAAACATCAGAAGCAACCAGACTTTCTGGAGCAATTCTCAAAGAGGTTGCAATGCCTGTGTTTCGAATAAATGAGTACACAAGTTGCTGGTGATGAGCATTAACTCTACATTATTCCCCATTTTCCTCCTGCCTCTGAACTTCACCTCAGTGATGCAACTTTCTCATCTTTCACCTCCCCCAGCCTTTGGGGAGAGAGCTTGCTTCTCTCTTTTCTTTGGAGACCTCAGGAATCCCAAACACTGACAGCAGGAAAAGCCAGATTTGTCCCAAAAGCTTGTGGCCAAGAAAGCATTGTTTGCCAGTCTCCTTGCTGTTGTGATGGCAAATCTAAAGGTCCTGCACAGCCCCTGGGAGAAGCCAGAAACTGTAGAGAAGTGCCCATGCTTTGAACTACATTTTTGATGACACAGGAGGCACAGAATAGCCCTAGCTGCAAACAGTCCTAAGAATATATGGAGACCATGAAGGCAGGAAGGAAATCTCAGTCAGGAGCTCAACAGCTTCTTGAAAAGCCCATGAGCTGTGATCAGGGAAGAGCAGAGACGTCTATACCATGATTTTGCAAGACAGTCCTGTTTGTATCCTGACTGAAAATGCCACAGCTGCACTAGGCAAAACACAGCACAGGTATAGCATCTGTCAGTTCAGATTTGTTCAAAACATTTCAACATATCAACTTTGTACCAGCAGGCTTTGTGCCAGATCAAATACCACCTGCCTGCACCACTCTGCCTTCATGCCCGATCAAGTATTCCCCATCCTCCCACCACCAGCATAGAGCTGAAATAAAATGACAAAACAGAGAATCACTGAATCATTTAGGTTGGAAAATACCTCCAAAATCGAGTCCAACCTGTTACTCATCCCCACCTTGTCAACCAGACCAGAGCACTGAGTGCCACATCCAGTCATTTCTCAGTCCAGTGTGAATTCTGCAGGAAGGCAACTTGCTCTCAGCCCTGCCTGCCATCAAGTTCTACCTCTGAAAGCACACACGTGGTACTGTATAACCACAACCTGAAGATACACAACCCCTTTTCACAAAAAAAAAAAAAAAATAAAGTTTGAGAAGTTCCTACTTTCTTGCCTGACCAAGGTCTCCTGTTCTCATCCCTACACCTCAATTTTACCTCCTGTTTTCACATGCTGATGCAACAGGTTGTGGGGCTCTGAGATAAACTGGGTCAGGGAAACTTCTGAGTAGCAGTCAGGTTGGTTGGTTGGGTTTTTTTTTTAATTTTGGATGATTTCATGTCTCCACAAAGAGCTGCCTCAGCACAACTGAGGGGCAATGATCTGTGTGGGACAGTGCCAAGAGCAAGTGGCCAAATGTGGGGGTAAAACTAAATTGCCTCTGCTGCTGGGGAAAACATTCATGTAACTGCTCCAGAGTAAGTTGGCTGCCAACCTCCGGAGCAAGTGATCAGCATAATATTTGCATTTGAATTGAGAGAAAAATCCCCAAGGAGCATGTCTAGGCAGGTGGCTAGTCTGGAGTTGGTCAGAGGTGGGATGGAAGGAGGGCATTCTTCATGAAAATTGGGTAAACAGTTCCCCGGGCTGCTACACACTACAAGGATTTTAGGTTGTTTCCCAAACTTTTACCTATCTATCTGTACCTTTGCCTTGAGCTTTAATAAATAAATCTTCCCTTTGCCTCACAACCAAAAGCTGTCTTGGGTCATGGGACCAGGCTCTGTGCAATGGAAAAGCTCATCTAGCTAATTAATTACTGCTCCTGCCTCCCTCAGCATCAGAGAACGAATCCAGGTCCTTTGGCTCCCGCTACACGATCTAATAGGAAGGCACTTTTAATTACAGCTGGGCACTGCATCCTGCCTTTCCAGTCATGAAGCTTGGTCCACAGAGGGGAATTTCCCCTGTTGTAGCTTGTGGGCAATCAATGGGAGCCACAAGCACAGACCAGGCTGTGGGAAACCTGGCCTCCCCCCTCAATTCTGCATCTTGCCCAGGGTGGCAAATACACATACCTGCTGCCAGCCAAGTCTGCTGCTGGATTCTTATTTTCTTGCCTGTTTCAAGGGGAAAAAGGGTGAGGAAGGGGGAGGTGAGGATGGTGGCAGGATTACCACATGTAGTCATTAGAATCATTAACCACAGCACTCTAAATGAATCATTAGGCATCACAACAGATCCACACATGCTTCACTTCTTAAAGCTTCCTAACTTGAATCCCTGTTTTCTGTACAAATGCCCAGTGATTGTTTGAAGCAACCATGCCCATTTCCAATGTTACTGCTGCAACTCCTTCCAAAAAAGAAAATTACTAAACAGATGAAGCTCTGCTGAAGGAACAGATCTGTTTATAGAACATACTTTTCTTTCACTAGACCAAATATATTCAGCCCTCTCAAATCAATATGTACATTAAAAGCTCCATAACTGGCTAAACCAGAAAAAGAAATAGCAAATGAGAAATTATGTAACAGAGAAACTGGAATAAGAAGGTGCATTTTAAAATACTATATGCATGCTCTATTGAGGCTAAATCTGAGAGAATTTTTTTTAGAATTCAAATATCTAAAACTGAATAAATGGTACCATTACAAATAGAACACATGTGAAAGAAAGGGATTATTTTATTAAAAATAAAACATCAGCCTGTACTATTACAACCTAAATGTTGTCTTCTATTACAACCTAAATGTTGTCTTAGCCTAGAATATAACAATCTGAAAGCAATTCTAACTAGGCAAATAAAGCAATACTGGCTTGTTTGCTTTTATTACCCAAGCTAAATTAAAAAAATAATATAAATCATATTTTTTCAAATTCTATTGTTCTTATTACTCAAGCAGCTATTTCCACAGTCAATATGCTTGCAACAGTACCTGGCAGCAGTTTCAATAAGTTATCTGAGTATTACAAAACAGCTTTACAACAGCAGACAAAACCACTCCATTCAACCCTCCTAAACTGATCCCCTTTTGGCTCCCATTCCACAGCAGCCCCTCTGGAACAGCCCTCCCCATATCACAAGGCTGCTGAGATCAAGCCAACTGAATCAAAACCCCAGGAAATCACAATAGGATTAAAAAATCCCAAGGACACAAGCCAACCAGCAGTTTTTCCATGGACATTAATAAAGCAGGATCAGGCCATAAGCACACCACCATAACCTCCCAAACTTTACTCAGGTGTAGAGGTCTGGACTGCGGCTTCACGTATGTTTGCACAGTGCTCAGCAGGCTGAAAGCAGCAAGTAATTATGCAAGTCACTGTTGGCTGCTTTGATTCAGCTCTGTTGCAGGAGCAGACTCAAGGCTATTTATCATACCTTTCTAATCCTTGAGTTTATTCTGATTTAATAGAGAGAAAGTGGGCAACATTCATCTGCAGAGCCCTGAGTGCACAGGTAAGCCAAGGATAATCACCACAGCTCTGTCAGTCCAGATAATATCATCTTATCTATCAGCTGTCTGCAGTTTATATGAACTGCTTATCTCGAGGAGCTGTTCGATCTGAACTTCAGCTCAGCCTGTTGTTTGGTCTCGTTTTCTTCTGCATCCATTTGAAACTCCACATACTGTGCTCTTCATTTTGCATAAAAATGCATCAGGGCCTTGAATTTTATTCCTGCTACTGATGCAATATGGTCTTAGCAACAATGAGAACAGTGAGCAAGTCATAAAAATAATAAACCATGCTAGGTCTGGAGGCAATGAAATCAGTTCAAACATACTGTGGGGAGCTGTACTGCCTGCACTGAGACACATGGCTTTCTGTGGGCACCAGCCCATTTATGAGTCATGAAACATAATAGAGTATTGTTGAAAGCTTTGGGACCATGAGAAATTATCTACTGCCCGGCATGGGGAATGGTATAAACTGGCAAGGAACTGGAGTTACATTCTTTTACAGAAATGAAATCAGACAGCCTTGGCCTGCTTTCCAGTATACAAAACCACAAATCATGAGGACAGCTCCTTAATTAGGACTAATTTTTTTTTTTACTTTTTTTTTTTTAAGAATTGCTACTGCACTAACCAGCCAGGGAAGCCAACACTTGCTCTGTCCCTAACAGTTATAACAGGGCAGAAAACTGGGCGAAGACAAAAAGGTGGCGTAAGTGAGATTATTGTCTCAGCACAAGCTACAAAAGCAGACACACCAGGTGACATTCCCTCATGCTGAGGATTTGGTTCACATTTTCAAGCAGAACAAAAGCTATTTACTTAATATTCTGGTGCAATAACAACAGGATGCCATAGGTATGCATATCTCCACACAGAGGAGAGATGTCAGCGTGTTCTGTAGGGGAGAGGATAGGGCTGGATACCATTTCTAATCCAAATGCCACATTCCTCCTGGTTCCTGTGCCTTTAGAGTAAAACTGTTAAATGGCCCTCTGGCTGAGAAAGCAAAAATCCTATTTTTAAATGAACGGTGACCAGCTTAGGAATTTACATAACTGCAGGAATACAGTGCTCAGTGGGTAAATACCTGATGGGGACAGAAATGAAGACAAAGAATCCTTGGTGTTATTCAGTGAATGCACAAGGGGCAATGGGCAAACTGAAATACAGGAAACTTTGTTTAAACAGAAGAAAAAGTTGCTTTACTCTGGGGGTGGCTTGAACAAAGGAACGAGTTACCCTCAGACACTGTGGAGTCTCAATCCTCAAATGGAGGATCCTTGTTAACTTTGGAAATGCTACACAATCATCCAGTCAAGGAGAAATTAACATTACATGTATTATCTAACAAATTCCAGTAAACTGATATAATCTGTATGTTGAGTTTTTATTATATATTAGTGAGCCCAGAAAAGTCAAAATCCCAAAGATTAACACCTCTTAGCAAATGAATTGCCAGTCTGGAATTAAAGCATGCTAGAGGAAATTATGGCCTGTGTACCAGTGATGAAGGAGCAGAAAAGGACAAAACTGAATGGATATTCAACTAGGAATCATTCAGTCAACAAATGCAACCACATTTTCTATTGTGTAGTAGTTGCATCATGTTACACACAGCCAATAATGATAAATCAGGAGCTCATTTCTCTCCTCCTGTCATGGATTATCTGAGATAGGACTGGGAATAGATGGGTTCGATTCTCTTCCCTTTCCCAAGGAAACCTCAAATTGATCAAAGCATGCCTGGAGCATGTGATTAACTTGGACATTGATAACATGTTTTCCAAGTTCAAGAAGGTATTAGTGGCCCTTAGAGATCACAGTTTGGCTTCAAATTTACAAATTCCTATGAGCTGCATAGGTCCAGCATGCCAACTAGTCTTCAAAACTGAGCACATGTTTGTGGAGACAGGGGATAAGTACAACTCTGAAAGCTGAGGACAGACAGCAGTTTCAAAAGTGGCCTCCTTAATATGAAAAAAATCCATCTCACTTCTGGCACCCAGGTTTAAAGAGTTGAGTTTCAACTACAGTTTCAGGAGAACCTTGTTGTTCTGTAAGATCCTCTGGAAGAGGGGAGGAAACAGTGGGCAGAGCACTTCATTGGGATTTAAGATGCACAGACATGATTCTTAGCTCAAACCCCAGCTGCCCACGAGTCCCTGAGCAAGCTGTTTCAGCCAGCCTGCTGTTTGGTTCACCCTGCAAAGCAGAGGCTGTAGGCTCTGTGCCAAAAATATCAGGAGAATATGCCTAAAATAGAGAGTAAGGCATTCAGAGGTCACAGTCCCAGGCAAGCAGGCAGGAGGGGAGAGACAATGCAGTGCAACACCTGAAAACAGTCCAAGCAAAGGTGGAGGAGGAACCCCTATGAGAGTGTCTTCAGCTTAAAGGTCATCTGAATCAACAAAGAACACGTCTCTGTGAGGGCACATACAATCTTTTGGGACGGGACTATGCATTCTCCATACTGGCCCCTTGCTGGAAGCAGTATGGCTTTGACCTGAGCTGCAGGAAATTCTACAGTGCAACTCAAAGCACAAGCATTGCTCTTTCAGACATCCCCAAGGCAGTGTCATCAATACTGATCTGGTTAGCACAGAAATAAGGATGACAGCAGGGGGAATTTCAGCTCAGGCTCATTACAGTTGCCCAAGACTCTGCAAATATATTTGGCAACTCAGCATCTGCCAGTGCCATCGCTCTATTGCTGGGTGGAGCAATCACACCTTCATTTGGACAGCAGACGTAGCCTGTGGGACAGAATAAATGCTGCAGACCCAGGAATCAGGCAACTATGAAGAACAAAAAAGGAGAGTGAGTTTGGGGAGGCCTGAGGTAAATGCTTTGGACGGGTGAATGTCTGAGTTTCACTCCAAGGGTGAGATATCTTTCATTATATTGGAAACCATCACTACATAAAATTTTATATTCTCCCCACACACATAGAACTGAGAACTCTTGCATATTACTGTTGTTCCTGGATAACCAAAATGTCACCTTCATACCTACTTGTGGGTTGCAGTCCCACCTCATACTCTCTGAAAGTGTAGCTGGCTCATAAAAACAATAAATCCCTCAGTGTTTGTGACAATCACATCTACTTTAATGTCTTCCAGGTTCTTGGCTGGGATGACACATCTCAATAACACAGCAAAAGAAAATGTCCTCTTTCATACAAACTAGACTTTTGTTTTCCACAAAGCTTTTCCAAGCCCTGGACACACCGTCATAGTAAATTCAACCTCTGCTTTTACTTCTCTGATCCAGCAATAACTGGGAGAGTAGATTAAACCAGAGTTTAAAATCATGTCACCACCAACCATCTTTGGAGAAAGACAGAGGATCCAGAAGGGATTTCATCTTTAACCTACCAAGTAGGGTTACAGAAATAAAATCTGAAGTCCTAGAACTTTGTGAATTTGAATAAGTGGTGAGCTTTGGCCAAGGAAAGCAACGAAGGTGAAAGCTGGACTTCAAAACAAATATTTTCCTGCATTCCTAAAAAGGCCTTTAGTTTAAAAAAAGCATTTGTAATAAAACTTAAAACAAGTTTTAAAAACTTCAGAAGCCAAGGGCACAAACAAGTTCCAAGACAGTCAGAAGAGCTGTATCACTGCATAAACTGTGAGGAGGAAAAAAAACCCCATTAACTTATTGGCATTGGTCAAAAAGTAAAGTATGAAATCAGAGTGGAGTTTGTTTATTTGTATCAGAGTGGAGTTTGTTTGTTTATTTGTTTTTGAAAGGGCACACACATTCTAAAGCTGGTTTTGGTTGGGGGCCTCTCTTTTTAATGTCTGCCTTCTCTTCCTCCAGCTGTTTTGTGCCACTGACTACTCTGGAACAAAATCTCACCTCCCTGAGTTACAGTGCTCTTATAAGTTATGCAACAAAGGAAGCAATAGCTCAGTAATTGTCAATATTAAAGAAGGCCCCGTGCATCAGCCAGTCCCTCTGTGTAGTTTTTTCATTATGTAGATTATACCACTGACATATGGGGAAGACATTTCTGTTGTAGTCCACACAAAAGACGTTAGAAATGTTTTATTTCTCAACCAAAAAAATCCTATGGAGATCTTCACAAGTTTACAAGGTTTCTTAATATGTTTTGCCTTTGTCCTTTTGTGTGCCCCTTCCCCTCCCCGCCCCCCCTTCAATATGTAGACTAATTACAATGATAAAACAACTCATATAAGATGTGACTCACACAGCCCATAAGAGAACAATACAGCACTACCCTCAGACAGGGAAACAGCCCAGCTCACAGCAGGCATTAACTTCAGGCCTGGGGATCATTCCCACAGATGCTTAGATATCGAGCTTAATTGCAAGGTTAGGTAAGTCTAATTTTAGCCTCATTTCATACCCACACATCCAGGTCCAAACCCATGTTCTTAGAAACTTCAGATTACAATGGATTGCTTTGTGTTTTGCATGTGCATGTACAGCATTGGGGAAAAAAGAAAACCCTTGTGTTTTTGAGAAAATTCTGGCCCTGGATGTGACTGCCCAGTGCCTTCTGCAAGAAATTTGTCCAGAGATATCAGACAAGACACAACTCATTCATCTCTTAGAAGAGGAACACAGACCATCAGTGCATTGCATGACAGACACAGCAACTTGGCCTTGTTGAAATAAAGATCAAAGCAGGCAAACACTTATTGAGCAATAAAACTCAACTGCAAGCATTAACAGTAGTACTAAGGCAGACTCCAAACTGCTTATCTAAGCCATGTTACTGTCCGGGGCACTAAACCCATCTCCCACTTCAGGACCAGCTGGACCATCCAATACTGAGTCTTATGATCATTCCCACAACAACTGTGGAAGGCAGTGCACAAGCACCTCAGGTCTTGACAGTCCTTTTGTGTGCATCTAGCTTTCCAGCATTTGGGTGGTACTCCAGCACCAGCATTGCAGCTCACTTATTTGTGTATGATGTGCCAAGTGCACCTGCTGATTGCTTTTCTTGATGATAAATCCATAGGCAAGTCCCTTTGTGCATGATTGTGAAAGGACAAGCACACAATTGTACCAGGGAAGAGAAGATGTAGAAAAGCAAGAGAGATGGAGTTTATGAAGACAGGCTGAGAAAGCTGGGGCTGGAGAAGAAGTGGTTGTGTGGAAACATCACAGCACTTTCCAATATCAGTATCTGACTTCTGTAAGTCAGAGAGGGACTCTGCATCAGGGACTGTTGTGATAGGACGAGTGGGAATGGCTTAACACCCAAAGAAGGGTAAATTATAACAATATTAAGAAGAAATTCTTCCCTATGAGGGTGGTGAACCCCTGGCACAGGTTACCCAGAGATGCTGTGGCTGCCCCATCCCTGGAAGTGTTAAGGCCAGGTTGGACAGGGCTTGGAGCAGCCTGGGATAGTGGAAGGTGTCCCTGCCCACGGCAGGGGGTGGAAAAAGATGGTCTTTAAGGTCCCTTCCAATGCAAACCATTCTATAACTCTATGTAAGTTTAATATAGTAAAAAGGAAATCACACAATTACAGACAGTATTCCAAAGCCTCTCTCATGACCTTTGCTACAGCCATCAGATGACAGCTCACTGCCATTCCCATCCCAGCTGTTGAACCACCCACTTGCTGTCCTTATCTTCTGTGACATGCAGAGCAGATGCCAAAAGCCCCATATCATAAAAGACTTCAACCTATGCATGGCCTGAGCCTTCCCTGCTCAGCTGTCACAGCCATAGTTCATTGGAAGACAAACTACAGATTTCTTTTCAGAAATGTTCTATTTCATGCAGTTTCTGAAAGAGCATTCATCACCCTCTTAGGAAGAAGCAACCCTGTTAAGACAACAAACCCAACTTCTCCGCACAAGTGTTTACCTGACTAATGAGAAATGAGGAATGTCTGACTGCATGCAAAGTCAAATTCCTCCAGAGATCAAGTATGCTTAAATCTGGCCATGAGAGTAACTAATAATATGCAAGTGTTATGAACTATTTACAGGCTTAACCCAACTGCAATGAAGTCAATGGTTTAACCCTCCCTCCCTTCAAAGGGAAACGCATCTGGCCTTGGCACATACTTGAGGCACAGCTCAGTGCTAGGCTGGCTCATCTCCCTTCCACTGGGTTCAGTAGCTGTAGCCTGTACAGAATAAGTCCCCAGAATATACCTATTTACTGTTACAGCCAATTCTGATGATTCCCTGCCTCCCTCCCCACCTCTAAATATCTTTATTTGCAACAGAGGTACTAAATCACATAACTAGATACATGGGCACACTTCAGGATGAACAGAAAGACTGGAAGTCTTGAATCCTTTCTGGACCAACAGATGAGATTCTGTCTCAATCACTTTGCTAACCACACAGAAATCATATTAGAGCCTCCTGTGAGCTCCTGCTCTCCAGGCATTGCTGTAAAGAGCAGCAAGGAATACCCTTGCAGCACTGTTCTTTGAGGAGATGCAATTAAGATGCCTTTGCACCTCTCCTGCATGCTCACCAGCACGAGTTCTTTCAATACAAGAACAAATTTAATTTGGCAGTCAGAATACAGGAATGGCATCCAGAGCTCCTGAGCCTTGCCAGCCATTTGTCCCATTTGTTCAACCATCTTGCACAAGCCACTTAATCCAATTTTTTTTTCAAGCTGGTTACCTGAAATAGGGCCTGATCCAATCCCCAAAAAGGCAAATGGGAAATTTCCAGTGCACTTCAATGGTACCCATGGGCTCATAGGCCTCTATGCCTATATTTAGACACTTAAATATAGTAGTCTGGGCTTCAGAGATTACCAAGTGCCCACAGCTGCCACCGAGCTCAGAAAGGGGAAAAGAACAAATCTCTGGTTAAAAAAGTTCCTCAGTTGCAGGCTGGGAGGGCATAGTCAAAGGAAATATCACTGTATTCTTGCTGTGTTATGAATTTCTCCTTACACAAATCAAATGAAATCTATTTCAAATAGGAATAAGCTGCATTTTGCAAATAATACATTAAATACAAATATGGTGTAGTAGTAATAGTTTTGTCAATTTTTAAAACTGTATTTGCCAGAGATACTGTGCAATTTTCCAGAAAACTCTCTACATATCTGGTTATGTCACTCCTCAAGAGGACACTGGACACAGCAAATTCTCTTTCCAACTATGTAACACATTACTTCTGCCATTTAAGGGATAAAGGGAAGACAACAAAAATCTTCCTAAAAATAAAAAAGTAACATAACCTCTCCTGAAAGGACATTTGGAAGATGAGTGTGGAAAACCCAAAAATCTAGCAGGTTTTTCTAAACTGTCTTGTTTTACTTTGTGTCATTTCCATGGCTGTCACATCCACAACAAGAGTCCCTAGGATATGACACGGCTTCTGGAGAGAGCTCCTGGGGCTGAGAAACCTAAAGCAGCTCCTGCCTGGGTCTAATGGCTTTGATAGGCAGATTAGATTTCAAGCCAACACAGTTCTTCTGGGGCAGCAGAGGATGGGGGGCAGGAGAAAATCATGAGTGAAACAGTGGTTAATGTTCCCTCTTCACTGTACAAGAATTTTGAGCGTCAGCTGATCTGTCCTTTGGTGAAACATACCTTGGATATTAGGCCAAGGTGAAGACCTGACTTTTTCATTTATGAACAACAAATTATGATCTGCACCAAGATCATTTAGCTTTTTTTATGCATTTCTCTCTCCCTCAAAAGCAAGGGAACAAAAATCACAAGGAAAAAAACCCTAGCAGCTCCCAAGGGCAGAGTGAAAGCCTGGACTTGTAAAAGTACTTGGGTTACAGTCCAAGAAAAAGGCCCAGATTCTAGAACAACTAAACAAAGCAGAACAGCATCTTGTCCCACATGACTCTTTAGAGGACAACAAGAATATGCAGGGCTGTGGTCCCCAAGCATTTAACATCAGCAGGTGTGAAGAATTGCCTTCTCCTGGGAATGTGGGAGTGCTGCCCAAGAACCCACTGCCAGCTTAAAGGAGATGGAAGGAGAAAGATAACCCAGGTACAGATCAATGAATGTCAACTTATTTTTAAACCTGCTCTGCAATAACTGAGAGCTGAAATGCACCAAGCAGGTCTGGGTGGCAATGGGACCTATGTCACTTGGCTGAGATTGGCTCAGTGTATTGCTTCACCCCCTCACACAAACCCCACTGGCCATGACAGACAAATGTTTTAAACCTTGAGCTGCAAAGTAGAGAAGGGCCATACACAGCCAGGTCTGTTAGATTCCCTTTTCCTGTTAACCTGTGTGCTCAAAATACCAAGGCAACTCACTTCCTTGGGAGTTTATTTTTTCCCTTAGGAGAATTATCTCTTTCTGTGAATCTTCTTCATTTTCTATTCAACTCCCAGATTGTGCAACTTTCCCAATACACCTCCTCTTATAAACTAGAAAGGGCCAAAATTACTAGCAAAACTGCAGACATTGGTTTCCTCATCTGGCCCTTGTGACCTCTTGAGCTGTTGCTGATGTTATGCTCTTAGGGCTGATGGAAATAATGCTTTTTGCTAAGTGTTTTTCTAGAACAAATCAAGATAGATCTGTAAAATGTTCACAAGGAGCTGACAGGACTGTCAGTGCTGCAGCCAAGCACCAGAAAACATGAGAGAGTGTGTGTACTCAGCCACCACCTCGAGTCTCTCCTCACTTCTCCAGCTCCCATCTAATCCCTCTGGCAACACCAGTGGTGCCAAGGTTTCAGTGGCCATTCCAAATGGCACATCAATGCAAAGAAAGCTTTTAAGGATTTGGTGCTGTTGAAGCATGGGCAATGCTCAATCCCCCTTCACCACGAGCTCTCAGGATCCTGGCCAGTCTCCAAGTGTTTCCCATACACCAGAGACACCTTTCCCCATGAGGTGTGAAGGAAACTTCCCTGTCAGACCATGCGTTCCTCAACAAGGATGTAGAGAGAAGCCCCTTTGCATTGGGTCTAACACAGGTTGGAGGGTCCCAGGCATGTCCTTTTCCCCTACTCAGAGCACCTGATACATCACCTTTCCCGACAAAAGCAAAAGAAACAAACAAAAAACCCACTTCTTCAAGGAAGGAAGTCTTTTGTGAGCAGAGGGTCTCCACAAGGCAAGTGGAAAGTTACTGGGAGCCTTTTCTGTCCCTGAATTACACCACAGTGCAGGACTGCAATGTCCCAAGAAGATTTAGATCTACACTGGTGCCACTGATGTCAGAGCTGGGCTGGCATGTACAAATAAATATGAAGTATTTCGGTGCTATGTCACAATGGCAGCAGTCTCTTTCCCATATTTATGCCTGCAAAAATGTTGCTCCACAGTATCAGAGAAGACTTCTGTGCAATCCAGGAACTGGTGACAAACTCCTTTAATTGCACTCAGAAATATATTTTTAGGAATAAGACCAAGAAGTCAACTCAGCTTCCTTCTTGTTAAAAACTAAAATAAAAATGTAAAAATATCTGCTGGGTTGGGAGTGAAGAAAAATGAAAGTGTTGATCGGCTCAACAGCTGGAAAAATGACTACTACTACAAATAAAATTTTAAAAACACTGTTAATATTTTAAAGATTTTCCAGCTGGAAAAAAAGCAAATTTTTGTTTGTTTGTTACTATTAGGAACTTACAGCTGCTGGAGAATCAGGTTTCCATAAAAATCTATCTACTGTTTAATGCCACTAAAAGCCTGGAAATTTAACTTCTTGTATACTTAACATTTACAGTTACTCACTGGAAACCTAAGAAACCTATAAAGAAGGTGTGACAGCTACAGTGGGGATTTTATTAATTTCATCAAAGGGGGCTATGGGGAACTTTGTAAAGAGAAAACCACTCTTGTCCTTGACCCCAGAGAGCCTTTTGTTCTCCCACCTACCAAGAGAGAAGAGCAGGTTACAAGATAAAATACAGGAGACCTGGGAAACTGGGTTATTGCACTTGTTTCAGTTCTGACTGCCCTGATAACACGAGCAAGTATGTCAGACAGGGTGCTTAAATGTGTCTTCTTGTCCTGAATGTCCAACCTAAGGGACAAAGCAGGCCTGGTTTTCACACATAGTCACCTTTCTTTTCCAGCTAAAGCCAAGGAAAGCTGCAGATGCTCTCAAGCTCAGCTCAAGGACTTGAGATCAAGCATTTAAGAGGGGAGATCTCCAGAATCAGAGGCCACTTCTGAAAAGGACTTCTATTTCTCTGCACTTCACTCAGCAGTATATGAAATTTCCAGAGCATTTGTTTTTAGCATTTTAAGTCACCTTAAGCAAAGCTAAATGTCAGTTTTAATAGATTACAAAACCTCCTCTTAATTCCAGTGCCAGCAGTCAGAATAACAGTGAAGCAAAACTGCTGTTGCCAGCACAACTCATCCCTCATTTCTTCAGAGCAGTGCAGCAAAATTCTAACAACTATTAAACACAGTTTTGGCTGCTTCCTCTAGAAATGATAAACAGCTGATCCATTTGTCTCAAAGTCAATCACAGGGTTACAGCCTAGTGATGTTGAACTCCCACTTTGTTCATTACTTAAAGAAATCAGGGACGATTTCAACAACAAATCACACTTTCTCAAATACCTTAACCTGCAGTTGAGTGTTATCTACTACTTTTCCTGCCTAGGATTTCAGACTGGTCAGAGAATCCAAGCAAAAGAGCCATTAGAAAATAACAGGAGTTTTGTTCCATGTCATTTGTGTAGGACTTACATTGATGATGATCATGTCAGAGCAAAAAACAAAGCAGATTAATTACCATAGATGTCAGTGCTGTAACCATTGTGCTGCTGTCTGAAAGTCACTTTTCTTCACTTTTGAACTGAGAAAATTTACTCTGGGCTTCACATCACAAAAATGAATGAAAAAAAAAAAGATGGAAGACTGATGCCAGCCTCACATGGATCATTTCCAGATTCCAGCCTCTATTTCACATTCTTTTGTCTTTGATCCTCACACGAGTTCAAAAGTACATGTTTACATCAAGGTCATTACAGCTGACTCAGTAATTCAGCAAGACAAAATGTTTGTAAGAAAATAAGTGGTTAAAGAAAGCAGTGAGGGTTTTGTTATCAGTTTATGTCATGCCATAAAGCAGAAAATTACCTTAAATATTGAAAGAAAAGGCATGCATGAGAGAGAAACCACAGGCAGCCAAAAGCACTGGGATTTTGGATAACAATTTAGAGGAAAAAATACTCTTGAATTGTTTAACTTTTACATGGTTTCAGAGCAGGAGAAAGTCTAACTCTGAAGCAAGCAGACTTTAACCCTAGAAATAACTGTTCAAAAGCATAAGGCTCTTTCATTATCCCTCACTTGATGATTTTGTTCTCTTAGTCCTTTTCTGTCTGAATTTTGAAAAGTTTGAGGGTTGCTTTTTCCACTCCCCCTCACACTGCAGGCTCTCTCATGGGCATAGGTCTTCTAGATTTGCTTGAAAATGAGTTAACATGTAAAAACGACAAATGTCCTGTAACAGCTTCCTTTCCACTGGGTTATTACACTCCATGAATCAGAATACACACAAATTATCCCCCACTCCCACTCAGTTTTAAGTGCCCTGAAGTTGAAGGCAGCATTAAACTCTAACAAGGAACAGTGACTTTCTAACTTGCATTTAGGAACAGTCCTTCTCAACATCCCTTGCATGACAACAACAACAGGGAGAGCAGTAGGAAAAGTAATTTAGTGTACATTGTCCTGGAGTAGGGAAACAAGCTGACAGATCCCACATATCCAGCTGTGGGGCTCAACATGCCACAGCACAACAGAGCAGCCAGAGCTCCAATTGCCACAGCTCCATCATCTCCAAGCTCAGACACCAAGGTCCTGGTAGGAAGGACCTTAAAACTGGTTTCTCTGCTTGGTATCAGCTGCACAGTCTCCAGGCAAGAGCAAATGGATGTGTGATGGCAGCAGCCCTTTTGCCAGGCAACTTAAGACACAGGAATGTCACAAACAGTAATGAAGATCTGCATTTATCCAGTTTCAAAGTATTCCACAGCTATGGAGGCTAAAGAGATGAGCTCTCTTCTGTAGCACTGATCACCTTGTGGAACACTTGCTTCTGCAGCTGCATGGGGAGAACCACTGATTTCAGTGTGCTTGCTGGCAATCTCTCAGTGGTGTGACCTGCATTACACACACATGCCTCCTTATTGTGGGAAAACTACAAAACTTTTCTGTTCCAAATCTGATCAGATTTCCAGAAGCTTGGGAAAAGGAAAATACAGTGCAGGTCTGAGAGCTGGAAGAACAATTCTGTGGTTCATCAGCAACAACACAAGTGCCACAAGACTGGCTTTCTCTTTAGAATGACTGTTTAGCCAAAAACCCAACTATGTACTAAAAACCCCCTCCACTCCCAGGTTTGATCCAGAATTATCAACCCACTGTGCAGACTTAACCTCTTCCCCACCTCTCATCCTCCTAGGCATATCCCTTCTCTCCACTGGTCTCAACATTTCCCTAAAGCCCGACTTATCCAGTGCTCCATACCTGAGCCCAGTCCCAAATGTCTCAACAGTACAGTGGATGACTTGACTCCCACTAATGCTCCAAACTGAACCTCAGTGCCTCAGATGAGATCCTTCTTCCTACTACAGCCCCTGATCAACCCAGCTTTAATCTCTAGAGAGCCACCACACAGATACCCTCCCTCTTTCACTACGCCACTGAAAGAATGTCATTTTCACGGTGAAATTACCTTTCTGGCTTTGGAGCTCTCTAGAATTGATAAAAAGACTCATTGATTGCATCAAGCTCTTAATGAACTGCCATTCTATATAACGCAGTACTTAAACAGAATAGGGAACCAGCACCTACAACTACCAAAACCTTTTATATCAACTCTTGAAAAGCTGCTGAGAAAGTTAACACTACAGCCTAATCCCATGGGAATATTACTTTAGGTCACACCTCCCATTTCAAGCATAGTCACATTTGACCAACTGATTTACCATCAATGCCCTTGTTCTGATACTTAACCCTCTACTTGATCAACAGGCTCCAACAATATCAGTTACCCTCACCTAATTTTATTAAACCCAGTGACTAGCACAGTCCATTGGACAGGAATTTAGCTCCTCAAGTGACTTTGCAGGTCAGACTCCTGCAGTTCACCCCTGTCCGCAGGCACACAAAAGCTGGTGCTCTGATGGAGAACAGCAATTTCTGGAACATGTGAGATGTGGCAGAAGGCAGAGGAGCAGCCTGCAAAGAGTGTGGCCACCCTGGCAGCACCTACAGAAACTCCTGTTAGGTGGGGATTTAAAGTCAGCCAGGTCTTGTGTCATCATTCATCAGTCTTCTTGGCTTTCCCTCTCTGTGAGCAAATGAGGAATATGACCTTCTTTGTTTGAGTTCTTGCAATGAAGCACTGTTTGCATAAGGCTCTTTTTTATTTATTTTTTTCCTGCGGCTTGTTGACTTTTATAAGACATTCATAAATTTGTTCTGAGTGCCAGTGAGATGCTTAATGGTGCTAAAGGGAAGGTATTAAGGATAGTCGACTCATGTTAGAACAAGCCACTTGAAAGTAGCTATAAATATTTGTCTGGATTTCATTTTGCTAACAAACAGCTTCTTTTCTTTTTCTCCCCCTCTTACCCCCCTAAAAGAGTTGATCTCATAAACAAGAGAAGAATTTTCACATTAGTAAAGAAGTGCATGTCTGGATTTGTTTTTATAATAGAAACTTTCCTATTGGGGACATTTGAGTCCTTTTATTCTGTCTGCATGGAACCAGCTCCCTTTTCAGGAAAACCCTGGCAGCTTAAGACCTCCAGAGTGAGCTCATGTTCTTTTACGCTCCCTCAAACTCATCTCTGCTCTTTCATTGCTCTGGCAAAGAACTTAGGCTAGATTTAGGGACTTCAGTGTCCTAGAACTAAGCCAGTGGCTATACATTCCTCCGTGTTTTGCTCATAAGCACACTGGAGGGTTTTGGATTCCTTCAGGACTGGAGCCACTTGCCACACAATTTGGAAACTCCACCCTTCGGTCCTATTGCTCTAAGGTCACATTGACACAGACACATGAAATATTCCAATCTTATTGTTTTTGGTACCAAAATCTCTCTCATTGGGTACTATGACTGGCAACTGGAGGCTACCACATTTGTAGTCCCCCCTCTAGACCCTTGTCAGCTCCATGGCAGCAGAGACAGCTTTTCACACAAGTATAGTTCAAAGCTGCTTCTTGGAATCAACATTCATTGATGCTGAGGGCTTGGCCCTGCCTCTGGCTTAGGACAGACAGAGCCCTTTCCTTCCCAGAATAGTCTCTGCATGAAAGACCGAAACTGGTTTGGGATGAGACTCAACACTGGAGGTCTGAGAACCTCCAAATAGCTACTGCTGGGACAGAAAAACAGATAGCTCAGCACTCAACCAGCAGAAGAACAAAGGAAAAGGGGGTGCCCAGAGGAGCCATATGGGGTTGAGAGGAAGCCACCACCCCATCCTCTGAAAAAGAACTAGAAGACCCATAGGAGTGGGAAAACAAGGTTTTGGAGGGTCTTTTTGTTTGGTTGGTTTAACTCTGTGGAAAAAAATGAGTTGTCAAAGCAATTTTTTTATTCCTTTTCCTGGCACTTTCACAGACCAGAGCTCATTACAGCAGTCCAGAAAGTACCAGCAAGGGAACCTTGAACACTCATTTCAGACAACTCGCCTAAGAGTGACCATGAGTTGTATCTCAAGAAAGACTGACAGCTTTGATCTAAGCTTGCAACCTAACTAACATTTGCAGCATAAAGTCACTTCTAAAAATATTCAAAACCAGCATCCCTCAGACAACTACTCCAGACAGCAAGGGAAGCATAGAGGAAAATAAACTTCCTAATACAGAACTCTAAACTGTCTCCAGTGGGGGTTTTCTCTGGATACTTTTGGATTCTCTGTGTATGTGCACAGCTACATCCCATTACCCTCTATTATAACACATCATTACACCACAAACAAACCCCATGACTCCAGCACAGTGATGGAAGGGACCTGAAAGATGGTCCAGATCAGCAGAGATAAGAGTAAACTACCACACAGGTAAGGCACCTGTCTAGGGGAAGGATGCAGCTCCCTGCCAACCTGTATCTCACTGCTTCTGTTGTTCTCCCTCTTTTTTTTTTCTGAAAATGCACATATATCACTCAAGCAGGTTTTCCAGTGCCTCAAATGCTAATTGCCATGGTTTGTAACATTCTGTACCCCTCTAGAATTAAATGGCAACCCAGCAGCTCTGATGATATCATGGTGAATGATTTATCAGGCAATGTAGCACATTCCTGCAGTGTTGCTTAAGCAATAAGGCACAGGGAGAACGTTTAAGTGATTAGTTTGCCTCTAGTGTGGGCTACAGTCAAAGGTTAATGGCCTTGAGCACCCAAGAAGTTCAATTAAAGCCTTGAAATGGACTAGCTAGAAGGCCTGAGGCAGTTATTAAATGGAACATTAACACAAGGAATACTATTTCATGCCTTGGCAAACATGGGTAGAGTACTTCTCCCATCCAAAGCACTCTAGCCACGTTCTAAATCAGCAAGCACCTGAAGAACTTTGTTGAGAGATGGGCCCCAACTGCATTATGGACAAACATTTCCATTCTCACCACAACCTTGAGCAGTTTAAAGAGCAGCATTTGGGTCAAAAGACTTAGAAAAAGCCGTAGTTTCTGGCACTATCAGGAAGCAGCAACATCCAGTTTTATACCACCTCCTCTGCCTCCTCAGTCTCCCACTCCCATCAAAATGCCCCAAAGCCTGAAATGAGCACGGTAAAGAAGAGTCCTTCAGAGTCCTCCTGGGGAAGGGAAAGGAGTGCTGGCACTCCTTGAAGTAACTTGCCAACTTCAGCATTGTTAATGGCTGTGGAACAGACCCATCCCATACACCACAAAGGTTTTGTCACACAGACTCACTGCTCTGCTGCATCCCTGTCATGTTGTGTGTGAGGAGAAGAAATGTGAGTGTCAGTAATCAAGAGCTACTTCAGCAGGTGATTTATTAGAATGCTCCATAGAAAGGATCTTCCATAAATCCATCTAAGCAACCCAGCAATCTGTCCAACTGATGCCACCAACTCTCATGTCCCTCCACCCCCTCAGAGGAGGACAGGGAGAAGCAACCAGCATATTCAGATGCCCTCCTAAGAGATTCCACTAGCAAAAGTGAAGCTAAGAAGAAACCTCCAAGGACATTGACTTGCACAGGAACCACCTCCTCCCTTACTGCCCTTGAGGTCACACATTGCTCTGCCTCTAATTGCCCAGTCCCAGCTTCTTCCCCTGATGGAGACTGATGCAAGGTCCTTTACAGGCCATCTATCCATTTTTAGTTCACATATAAACCTTAACCTACAACACCTTCTTGGCCAGGACCAAGCCAGTTGTGATGCAACAAGGCAGGACTATGTCACAGTCCAGCCAGACCAGGTTTGCTTTTCTGAGGCTGCACATCCCAGCTATAAAACTCTCTGCCAAAACAAATTGGATTAAGCTCAGATTAGATTATGCCAGAGCTGGGCTATGGGGACTTTTCACTCCAGCCTTTCTTCAATAAAAAGAACTCCAGAGGCTCAGCATGACAACAAGAGAAGAAAAAAGGAGAAAGACTGAAGCCATGAAGAGAGAACTGGGCTCCTGGGGAGAGGAGAGCAAAGAGAGAGATAAAATGCAAGGTAAATGAAAAGGTACAAGGGCTTAGCTGTGACTTCAGAGAAAGTGAGGGGCAAGGGGTCAAATTTTACACTAATTAACCTTGTATCAGCAAACCTTGAAAGCCTGCAAGTATCCAGAGACTGCAGCATGGGCAGTCAGGGTTGGACCATCTTCATCTTTGAAACCAAGGATGAAAAAGAGTGACAGTTCCACCTTCAGATCCCAGGCACCTTGCTGTGCTACAGGTCTGACCTGAAAAGTGGAGTCTGCTCTGGAATCTCCCCACAGCATCATGTAAATTTGCAAGAAACAGCATTGTGAAAATGTGCACCTGCTCCCTGATCCTCCAAAGCACAGACATATGAACTTGTCCAAACAGGACACTGCTAAACCAGCGTGACTACCTGAAATCATTAAACATCTCCTTAAATACTTCTCTGGATCAGGAAAACCATCATCATGGGTGCCCCAGGCTGCACAATTAATTGAAGCAGTAGCTGGTTTTGTCAATGCCCTTGACAGACTGCTAAAAAATCATGCAGCACTAACAAACATACAAACTATGAAGATAATACATAAAATAAATTGAACATGCATGTCATGTACAGTATATATAGCATACAGAAAAAGAGTGATTACATCTCTGCTCTCACTAGCTGATAGAAAAATAGTAAGCCTGGTTTGGATGTTCTGGTGAGAAGAAACACAGGATGACTGCCATTTAATGCCTTTACTTGTTGGCTCAGAAAAAGAGTTCAAATTCTTGGTGTATTAACACTGAAAAACCATCATAGAAAAAATGTACTTTATTCAAACACTGAAGAACCAGCTTTACTCTGATAAAGAAAACCAACCTCTACAGCACATCTGTTTTCCTTATTTCACCCCATTAACACAGAGGATCTGAAAAAACACTGGGAGATCCACTCAGAGCTTCTGCACACAGACTAGAGGGAGGATTTTTTTTTCCATTATTGGTGCAGTACTGCATTACAATCACATACACCTGGAGTTACTGAAGCACAAATTAACTTTGTCATGGAGTTCCCAGGAAGATCTGCCTCTGAACCAACCCCACACACAAAACTGGGGAGTCCTCTCTTTATCAAGCTTCTGTCTGAAAATTTTGCACACCTTTTTCCTCCTGCTACAGAGCTTAAATACAAATTTTGTACAATTTGGGGAAGGCCAGGTCAGCTTTGCCTAGCCCCTAGCACACACCAATCTAATTAATAATCACAGAAGAAGAAAGAACAGAGCTGCATTCCCATTCTCTCAGGATCAGTGATTGAGAACTCCTGAAAAGCCCCTTTTGCTTCCCAGTCCAGTTTGTATTTGTTTAAGCCTAAGGCAGACAAACACAACACAAGCACCCAGGAATCCATAACCACCCTGATGCTCCTGGGTAGCAAATCATCTCCACTGCCATCTGTTTTCAGTCACTTCAAAATGAGTTCTGAAGAGTCAATTGTTTTCTTCTAGGAAAAATAAACATGCAAGCTGCTATTCACCCAATTTCCAGCAATTTTCTGCTGTGGGTAAATGCAGCTTCAGATTTTAAAACTAAGTCTCATTCTCATCCAAGGAATTTTGCAATATAATTACCTCATTTTTACTGACTTGGATAACTGTTGCACTTTAAGAAAAAAAGAAAAAAGAGGGGGTATAAAGTCTGCAAGACTAATTCCTCCTCCTGCCCCTTTGATATAAAATCTTGGAACAATTGACAGTGATTAATCTCACTTGATATTTTGTTGGTTCTCTATTTGTTGATTTAAAGGCATTTTATGACTGATTGTTTTCAGTTGCCTGGACAGCTGTCAAATATGTACTGTGGTTTGATTTGGCTTTCAGGGAGCAAAATTATTATTTTTCTTATTTTTACAGCTCCAACACATAGTGGCTGACGGAGGTGGCCTGTCAAAAGCCATATATGTGAAACCAAAACTACCTCCAGATTGAGAGAAGATTGTCTAGAGATTCTGCAGGCAGATTACACAAGCAAGATGTGGAAGGCAATAATACAAATTTTTTAATTTTATTACTAGTTTTTATTATGCCCAGCTTGCACATTGAGGGAATATGCTCTCAAATACAGTGGCAAAATGAGGACAATAAGACATAAGCATCAGACCAGCTCTGGAGAAAAGGGTGTTAATATTGAATAGCTCAATATCAATCATCTTCAGCCTCCTGTCTCTACAAGTGACCCACAGCTTTGACTCTGAACCTTCCTTGCCAGCACTTTTAGCCTGTTTTCATCTCTGTGTCTTCCATTCACCTGCATCTCACAGCTTGATCCTCCCTCTCTTCTCCTGGCTCTTGGCTTCCCTCATGGTCCACCTACAAACCTGACTAACACCACTTGTATGTCACCCCTGGCTCACCCTCATCTCTCTGATTGCAAGCTTAAACCTCAGCAACCCCTATCTCAAACAAATCATGGAGAAAGAGCAAACACCTGTCAAAGTCTCTCCACCAAATTATGCACCATAAAGTTTCACTAAAGAAAACAGTGTTTTCATGGCTTTCACGACATTCATAAGCTTTCCTTGTCTTCAGAAAGCATATGAAATTCAGGTTTATTCTGGAACTGCAAGACTCTGCATGATCACAACTGCTTTTCTCCATGGCCTGCTGTGCTCATCTGTACACAATATCAGTGCTAAAAAACTGGCTGAAGGCAAACAAAAAAAAAATCAATTTGACCTAAAATTAAAAAAATCTAGGCTCTTTTCAGCCTGAAAAAGAGTTTGGGGTGACCTAATTGTGGCCTTCCTATATCTGAAGGGAGCATGCAAGAAAGATGGAGAAAGACTATTTAGAAGGGCCTGGAGTGACAGGACAGAGGGGAATGGCTTCAGACTGACAGAGTAGGTTTAGTTTAGATATTAGGAAAAAAGCCTTCCCTGTGAGGGTGCTGGGGCCCTGGCACAGGTTGCCCAGAGAAGCTGTGGCTGCCCCATCCCTGGAAGTGTCCAAGGCCAGGTCGGATGGGGCTTGGAGCAACCTGGGATAGTGGAAGGTGTCCCTGCCCATGGCAGGATGTTGGAACGAGGTTATGTCTGAGGTCCCTTCCAACCCAAATCATTCTGTGATTCTATGATTCAAAATTTATATGTGAGCTTAAGCATCTGGAGAGAGCATTTGACTGCTATTGACTACAATTTGCTAAAATTTAAGCACTTTTATACAAAAGAATGGGTGCTCTAACTGCCATAGCATTTTACTGGACAGATTATGTGATCTGCTTAACATATCTTCATGTTTCTCCCTGTCCAATTAGTAAAGACTGAGAGAAGACTGCTCCAAGCCAAGCACTAGATAGTGATGGCTTAGGGACAGTCAGTCCCTTTGTGATCTGCTGCTCCCACTGCCCAAAGTTCACAGCACCTAAAACAACCAAAGCAAATGCTCAGAAATACAGTGAAATTAGGGATGGGACTCACTATTTTGCACATCCCCACTGCCTACAAAGAAAGGTGTTTCAAATTCTCTCCACCACCCTGAGACACCCTCTCTTTTGACTGCCCACATTACTTCTCAGGCTGTCTCAAATGGGATTCCTAATTGGCTGCTTTACTGTCAGCTCTCTTTAAAAAAGAAAAAAAATAGCCCACACAACTCTTTTTCAGTTGTCAGATTATTATTTACCCTTTCAGCCCATTCTGAAGCATCTTATATTATTTACATGCAATGCCTCTCTGGTTTTCTCCTTGAGGGCCTACAGCCCTGCTAATCTTCTCAAGCTTCATACTTATATTTTTCATGGAGTTTTACTTTTCCCTCTTCTAGTCCCTTCCTCCCTAACACACTGCAAGCAGTGGGAACAAGCCCCATATTATGCCCTGAGAGCCTGCTTATAACAATGGACTTGAGCTTGTTTTGACTAAGTCACTCATACCAACATCTTCACTCCTTTGCTTTCTAAACCATGGCCATAAATTTTTGGAGAACAGCACAACAGTTGTATCTTCACACCCATGCCCTCATCAGCTTCTATAACACACTGAAAATATGGCCCATCAAGTCCACCAGGCTACATTTACTCATGCACAACACATAGATCTAGCCCTACAGATTAGGGTTGCCCCTCACTCACATACAGATCTTCCAACCCAACTGAAAGATCTGCAAATTCCTTTCTGAGTTCCACAAACCCCACTGTGTTCCCTTCCCTTCTATCCCTGGTCATTTTCATAGGGTACCATGTTCTGCAGACGTGTATCCCTGCTGCAGCAGTGCTGCCTTTTTCCAAGTCACTTGGACACAGGCTGATTTGAGACCATCCTTGAATAACTCCCCGTGGTGTTCCCATCTCCTCTGCTTTCCACCACTCCAGTCTCATTTCTATCATCTGATTCCTCTTTATCCACATTGCCCATTCTCATACCCATTCACGTCACACACTTAAGAAGGTGACAAAGAATGTCAAATGTTTTTATAATCCAACTAAACCACATTTGCCGCTTCAACCACCAGCTTAGTGCACTGCTAAACAAACACAAACAGCTCCAGAAGATCCAGCAAAAACGGAAACAGGCAGGCAGCAGAGTAGTACATGCTGAAACTCAGCATGGTCCCCCATTAGGGGGAAAACTTCGAGTGCTTTAACCATGACAAACAGCACCACAATGAATCAGTGGATATGACGGGTCAGCCTCTTGGCTGGTGCAGTGCCAGCAGCTTCCACAGGGGTTCATCAGGCATGAATTGGCCCCATATGTGAAAACCCTCTACAATTTGTCCAGTTTCTCCCATCCCTGTGGAGCGAAGCCTCCATATGTGAGATCCCACAGAGCTGTCAGCCAATGTCACATTTCAATAACAGCAAAAACAACCAGAGCTGCACAAACCAGCAAAGCAATCCCATTGCTCATAAACTGGCAAGTGACCTACGTTGGCAATGCTTTTGTTGATCACAACCCTTTCTATGGAACAAAACATAGGAACTATCACGCCAGAACAGACTCAGTGATCCATCTTTTCCTTGTCTCCTGTCTCCAGCAGGGGCCAACATTGATGCTGGAACAGAAGATTAATAAGGGATCCACGAAGCCTGCAAAGCACCTGGGTTGGTTGTGCAATATTTTGCCCTTGACCCAGGGAAAAACTCCACTGTTACATACAACTGTGCAATATGTTATGCCAGATATGAAAGACTGTCAGGGGCTGTCATAAAGAAACATATGTCAAAGTCAAAGGATTGTCCTATCTTCTTTTCTCTTTATTTTAGCTTGATGAATATCACTGAACATCCTCTTCTTAAGATCAAGTTTTTGACTTTACAAATGAATTCAACTTTATGTCAAAAAGTGATATTACTATTCTTACCTATATTAATATCTTCTCTTACAGAAGAAATAGTTCCATAGGATTATTATTTGAACCTTTTTCCATTTCACGGAGCTCTAATCAATTTCCTTGCCTATTCAATGCCAGATTAATGTGGGTCTATTCCATCTCTTTTTACATAAATTCTCTCCCCCTAAAATTTATAAACTTTTATTCTTTTCTAACTTCATTCCATCTTATCTTGGACATGCTTTATATAGTTCAGCTACAAAATGATTTGGCTCAATCCTAAACCAAGATTGCCTTTTCAGTGCCTACAATACAAACAAATAGATCAGGTGAAAAATAGTTAAAAAAATTAAAAACCTGAAACAATATTTTGTGGCCTGTTGAATCTGAAACAGAGTCCAGGAAAGTTGGGGAGATGATACTGATGATACAATGAATCATATCTTTTCTAAACTGAGATTTGTTATAAGTACAAACCACACTTGATTTCTAGTGGAGATTATGATCAGAGGACTGTATTATTCATATATCACAAAATTAATGATTTTGCAAATATTAAAACAAAAGAAAATACAATCTGATCTATTATATCTTCTATTTTCCCTATCTCTGAAACAAGTACTTTTTAAATGCTGTGCCTGGTAGAACATGCCAACATGAAGAACTTTCAAACTAATTTAGAAACACAGTATAGTCACTTTTGGTTTAAGCTACTAAAAATAAAAAAAACATTTGGCTCATTCATTTTATATATTATTAATACTCAGAACATCTCCTGATTAGAGAGATTGAAGCAGAGAGGGAAAACGTCTGCATCCATCCCTAAGCTGAATATTTTCTGGAGTACCAACTGCCAGTTTTGGCAGCCTCGCCACCCTTGTTAGGTGATAAATTAATGCTCGCGCTCCCACTGTGCCCTTGCCAAGCAGGCAGAGCTCCAGCCAAAGCCTGGCTTGTCCAACCAGCACCCACCCTCTAGTGGGATGAGGGAAAAGTGCTGCTCCGGGACAAGTTCATCGTGCTGTAGCACTAAAAGGACATTCATTTAGGATGAGCATGCTAAGACCTTCCTTTCTTTGCTCCTCTCTACCCTGCACACACCTGCTAGATCATAAGGCACCTTAGCTCTGAAAGATGATGACAGCCCTAATGAGCTTCACCAAGGAAATTCAGGGGTAACCTTTTCTTTACAGCTCTGCAGAGTCAGTGCCATTTTAACTACGTTTCTATAGGTGACTAAGCAGTGATAATCCAGTGAATTAGTGTCTCTAACTATTCTTCTCTATCAAAAACACTGTGGCCAGCAAGACCAGGGCAGTGATTGTCCCCCTGTGCTGGGCACTGCTGGGGCACCTCGAGTGTTGTGTCCAGTTCTGGGCATCTCAATGAAAGAATGACACTGAGGGGCTGGAGCGTGTCCAGGGCAGGGAACAGAGCTGGGGAAGGGTCTGCAGAGTCAGTCCTGGGAGGAGCAGCTGGGGGGGCTCAGCCTGGAGAAAAGGAGGGTCAGGGGGGACCTTCTCACTCTCTACAACTCCCTGAGAGGAGGGGGAGCCAGGGGGGGTCGGGCTCTGCTCCCAGGGAACAGGGACAGGAGGAGAGGGAACGGGGAGATGTGCCAGGGGAGGTTCAGGGTGGACATCGGGAGGAATTTCTTCACAGAAAGGGTTGTCAGGCACTGGAAGGGGTTGCCCAGGGAGGTGGTGCAGTTCCCATCCCTGGAGGTGTTCAGGGAATGACTGGACATGGCACTCAGTGCTCTGGTTTAGTTTTCAAGGTGGTGATCAGTCACAGGTTAGACTCAATGAGCAGACCTTTTCCAACCTGAATAATTCTATGATTATACCTTTCTCTTACCATAAGGAAAAAAAGCAAATACACAAGCAAAAGTATATGCCTTAGGAAAAAAAAATCCAGCCCACTTTTCTCTGTGTATTAGATAAACCAAAAGAGTTGACTGCAAAATTTAAAAAGTAGAATAACTTTGGTCAACAGTAAGCACTGCATTTGTGGCACAACCTGTGACAGTGCAGCAGAGATGTAAACAGGTTTCAAAACATGACCAAGGTCAGCTGGACAAAACATAAAAAAGCATTTGCAGCCACTGAAGCCCTCATTCTAATTCCCATAGCCAGAGAGAAGACAAAGACACCTTGCAAGGGACAGACAAGCAGGAGAAAGGATGAGAGCAGGGCAGCATCCCCAGCTAGAGAAAACACAGCCCCTCAGTACCTGAGCAAGATGCCAGCAGGTCCAGTAGCCACAATCAGAGACAGACAGACTCCAGAGGCTCAGGCAAATTCAAACGAAGCCAGAAGCTCCAGGCACAAAGCGAAGCACAGCAGCTCCACAGCACCATGGACTAAGCCTAAATGCAGCTCAGGACCAGTGAGCACACTGGGAGTGGGTGGGTGCCCAGGTGGAGCCACTCAGAGCCATCAGAGCCTGCTAGAACCTCCTGAGGTCTGGCAAACCTCTTTCTAAACCCAGACTAACAAGCCCTATTGAATTCAGGTGAGTCAAATTAAGTCCACAAGATACAACCACAGATTTGGGGTGAAGATGTGAAAAACTATTAAGAAATATATTGTGTTCTCAAATGTTACAGCATGGTGAAGGACAAAAATAAAGCAGACAAGGCCACTAAAAGCAAGATGGGACCTGAAACAATTGAACAGGACTGAGGAGAGTAGGATCATTTCCTCGACATGATGCAATCAGCAGTCTGCAAGGCAGACTCAGGTCTAGAGTGGAAACAGCATGAAGTGAAGGGGAGGGGGGAATAAAAATAAAGCCATCTTTCATGGATCACATGGTCCCATCAGGAAATATGGAAACCTCTGACTTGTCTGGTTCTCTGTCTCTCCCTCCCTATGGGTCTTCTGCAGAAAGCATAGCCTGTGTGCCCAGGAGGTGATGAAATCCCTAATGTTGTATGGCACATGGGGAATTTTGGGGAATTGCAAAACAGGATGTTTCTTGGAGGAAATACAGTCTCAGCAAGCAAAAGGTTCAAGTACGGTACATCTCACAATGATGTAAGGGCTTGATTATGCATCTCGCTTAAAGCCCAGCTTAGGGTTTTAGTTCTAGTAGAACTAATGGGCAACACCTGCTGCGATGAAAACAATTTCCGTCCCTGAACTCCAGCAGAAGTGTTTATCTTTTGAGTCAGAAAATGTTCTTCTAATGTCTGAACAAGACTCCAGGGACAGGAACATATGCCCAGAACTGACGTTTCCACGCATTAGATAGCTTATAAAAATGAGAATTAGAAAAACCTGGTATCATCAGATGTCTCGTCCAATAAAGTCATTAAATGAAAAGTACAGAAAGGTTCCTGTAACGTTTCCTGTCCCTGCCACTGTAGTCCCAGTTGCTCTTTGTAGAGCAGAAACAGAGGCTACTGAAAAATCTTGCTGGGGTAAAATGTGAGTTCAACATTCAGGGCTTTTCCAGACCTGTCTCTGGCAAAATTACCATTGGCTTCAATGGAAACTTTACCCAAATATGGGCCTCAGGACTTGGGCCTCTTAGTTTAAGTTACTAATTTTGTTATTAAAGGTTAAACAGACTTGTTGACAGTACAAACTATTTTCTTACGTAAGCAGTGAAAGGGAGAGTGTCAGATATATGAGATAAAACAATACTGCCAAGGCAATATAGGTTATGGGTGAACATCCTTTCACAGAACACACTGCTCCAAATCTCAAGTTTCACCCTCTTCCTCAAGCAAAACTCCTATTTAAATCAACTGGAGCTCAGTGTGATCAGGAGGCAGAGTCAAGCCTAAGGGAGGACCTTGGGGTTCAGCCATGGTTGCTACAAGGGCTTTTAGGGACTGTAGCTGTTGAAAACACGAAATCTCTACTTTTACAGAATAAAATATGTGAGCAGTGAAAGTTCACAAAAAAACACTTGGCTTTGTTTTGTACTGAGAAAGAAAAAGGCACAGATCCCAGGCTTGACCAACAAAGCTGAAGAGTGGAGCATTGCTTCATTTTCAACTTAGGGAGACTGTTTGCCCTAATAATGTTCTAGAACTGATAAGAAATACCCTGCAGATGCAACTGCTGTACAAATTCATTATGTAATACCCATTAAACACAACTGCAAATTAAATGTTCAAGCCATCCAGCTATAGACACATGACCCTTAACAATGAACCCCTTGATGACAGTGATGTTAGGGAGGATATGTTGGGCTTTCCTCCCTTATTTTCTGCTATGATGTTCTTTATCTAAAGCTTGGAGACAAACCAGAGACTTGTTTTTCATTCTTGACCGAAAATAATAAGAGCAAATGATATGATGCTTAAAAATAATAACCATCCAGTCAAAGGCAAAATGTTCTCTGTTCAGTCAAATAACAATCAAACAACACTTTATTGGACTGGTGATTAAATGGCAACCCAAAATTTAACTTCCTGGAAAATCTACTGTTGTAATGAAATTGCACTGTCAGAGCCATAGTCAGTTCTGTCTTTAATAACAATGCAACAGACACTGACAGAAATTCCTGTGGTCGTCTGTCCTACTCAGATACAGTTATCATCCCATAGATCATCAGCTGTACAATAGTCAAGGGTGTCGCAAAGTTTTTGACACAGTTAACACATTAACACATTAGACAAATGTAGGACTTTGGCCAGTTCTCACCAAAGCCAATGGAAAACTCCAGCAGAGTTGTACTGGGCACAGGGATGGTGTCACACGTATTGTCAATCATGTAGGAAACAAGACAATCACAGCAGCTCTCTTCTGACATCAGCGTCTGCCTCTACTTGAGGCTTTGGCAGAGCCTCAGGAAGGACTGGCTCTGTCTCCAGCTTTTTTAAACAGCCTGAGAATCACTGGGGTTTGTTTTTCTGGCGTAGGCTGCTCAAAAGGACATTGTCAAAGTTCACAGAACTAAAATATAAACAACTTTGGTGTTTTCCTTTTAAATTTCATATACTTTTTAAAGCGTGATTTGATTTTTACCCTTATGTTTTACCAAATTTTTTTAAATAAATAAGCAAGAAGCCCTTGCTTTACAGTCAACCCCACAACCTTAAATCCCAGGGTAGCTCTGACTGTACTATTGCAGTGTGGTCATCTTAGGGAACATACCAGTGTATCTAACCACAGAATGTATTTTCTGAGCACATGTTTAGTAAAACTCACATAATTTGCTGAGTAAGAGTTCATTGAGATTGATCTGCTCAGGAAAGGAACATCATAGATGAAAACATACTGTTCCTTTACAGTCACAATACTAAAACAGCAATAAACACTATCTCCCCTGACAAATCAAGCTTAAAACAATAAAATCCCTGTGCACAGAAACACCAGAACTCCCGGGTTAAAATAATAAGTTAAAAAACCCTACGAAACAGAGAGAAAGATTTTCTATTACTCATTATGGCACTGATTTCTTGGCACTGATTGCTGCTGGGCTGGAAATCCAAATGACTGAGTGGGCAAGAGACCCTGAGTCTGGAAATAAGCTCACAGAGACAAAAGTAAGAGCCTAAATCCGAGCTAATTTTCCATTTTTGTACATTCACAGCTATAACGGCAGAAGCAAACCTGTACATTTTCTTATTAATATGGAAAAACATTAGCCCAAGGCTGAAAAGGCAGAGAGAGCAGACAATAAGTGTCACGGAGGACTGGATGAAGCCTCTCTTCCTTCCTTTCTACTCTTCCCCCTCCCTAACCCCCCCACATTTGCTGCTATCCATGACTTCGTGGTTTAGCACATCTGCAGGAGCTGCAGGGACAAGCCTGCTCCGTGGGCAGCCCAGTGGGGAGTTTCCTGCTCTCCATCCCCCACGTGAGACCTTGGCAGGGGCAGGAGCTGTGCAGGTGGAGCAGCAGGTGGGCAGCTGAGTTTGGCTCTCCTGTGGCTGTGCTGCTCTCGCAGATGCTGCCCCAGAGCCAGCCCTGCTCCCGGGGAGGCTGTGGCACATCCTCCCCTGCACTGCCTGGGCTTTAGGGCTGTCCAAGAAGCAGGTGCCAGCAGGAACACGCTTCCTCTCTCCAGCACGCTCTCCCCAGCAGATGGTTGCTGCATTGCATCTGTTTCCGACAGAGTTCTTTGTTTTGGGCCTGAGTCAGTTCTTAACAGCACTTCATTAATCTCCTGTGAGGAAATGCTGAGAGAATTGGGATTGTCCAGCCTGGAAAAAAAGGCTTTGGGGTGACCTAATTGTAGCCTTCCAGTACCTGAAGGGAGCCTGCAAGAAAGATGGACAGAGACTACAAGGGCTTGGAGTGACAGGACAGGGGGGAAATGGATTCAAACTGACAGAGACTAGGTTTAGACTGGATATTAGGAAGGCATTTTTCTCTCTGAGGGTGGGCAGGCCCTGGCACAGGTTGTCCAGAGAAGCTGTGGCTGCCCCATCCCTGGAAGTGTCCAATGCCAGGTTGGATGGACTGCAGAGCAACCTGGTCTAGTGAAAGGTGTCCCTGCCCCTGGTAGGATGTTGGAACGAGATGATCATTAAGGTCCTTTCCAACCCAAACCATTCTGGGATTCTGAGTTGCCCTGAGAATACAGCTTGTGCAAGCACTACCCAAAGGATGTAGCCAGTCTCCTATCTCAGAGCCTTCAAAGGGAAATGGTGGTGAAAAATGATAAACAGGTTTAAAGCTACTTAGTAGGCTATGATCCACCAGGATCAGCTGAATAACACCAGCAACCATTATCAAACTTTGCCCAACATAATACCCTTAACCCCAAGATTTAAATCACTACAAAAATAATCTCTTCTAATAAAGTGGAAATATGTTGTGAGGAACTTCTTTTTATTTCGCTGCAAAGAACACAATCTGCATTTTTTGTGGGGTTTTTTAAGCTGCAATTCATGGAAGACTGACTGACACAGGGAACTGGGGAATGAACATTCCCTGCAGCGTGTCTGCAGAGGAAAAGAAATTACTTCTCAGAAAGGGCCAAGTTCAGGATTTCAGCCTGCACTTTAAGCAGGGGCTAAGAGTAAAGTCCTGCCTGCTGGAATTGTGAAATCTCTGTAAGCAAGTTTATAAGCAAGTATTAGCACAGCTGGCCAAAGCTTTCAGCTAGGAAAAAGTTATTCCACTGGTGAAGACGTGCAGGAGGGAGCAGATGAACTGAAGTCTGAAAAAGCACAGCAGATGGGGGCTGTGAGGATTAGAGGCCTGTTGAGAAGCCACTGTAATATTCATGAAGGATTTTAGGTCCTTATACCAAAATGCTTTAGCAATAGCTATTAGTAAAATATTTTTGCTCTGTTCCCTGCATGGACTCGAATTTTGCAGACAGCTACAGTGAAAACTGCTTGAAATGCCAGACAGAGGGAGGAGATGGACCTGGCACACAACGTGCAATGAGGAGACTGGTTTGGTACGTTCTGATGGAGCACTTTAGCCCAGCAGTGGATTTGGGAAGCAGCTTGTACTGTGCAAAATGCAAAACTCATAATGGGAAAAGATGCCTGTTCTTACAAGGGATCCATTAAAAAAGCTTTTGTGAAAATTCAGGTCATAAACAACTGACCAAAGGAACTTCAAAATCTACACTGGTGAAGAAAATGAAGGTACAGAATGAACATAAATCAGCCAGATTCCCCCAGGGAAGCAGAAATAGGGGTCTTGTTAAAGCACCAGCTGTTAATTCCCATCTGTATGTAATTTCCATTCCTATCATCTGTGTAGAATAAAACCCTTCCAAAAAGGATTGTTAGTGAACTGGCTAAAAACTGGAGGAGGCCCAAGTGCAAGCTTGTGGTAGGTGTCCCACAGCTCAGAGGAGACCGTCTGGTTCCCACATGGGTTTGGGGCCAGATGCCATTTCTAGGCAGTAGAGAGGCAGAGGTCACCAGTGACAGGATTGTCCAAGTGTGGGGAAACCACACAGGGAAAACTAGAAGCTGCTGAAGCAGCAAAGTGACCATCAGCAACTGTCCCCAAAGCCCAGGCAAAACGCTGGCCACTCAGTTGCCATCAAAGGTAGGAGAGTGACAGCCTGAAAACCACGTTGCTGCTCAGAAATAGCTGTGGTCCACAGAAAACGTGCATGGCTGAACTACGTGGGAACTGCAAGAAGTAAATAAACTATAATTATCAGCCACATAAGGAGAAATCCAGCTCTTAGTGAAGTTCATGTCTGTATAATAATATATTATACATATATGTAAGTAAAATTATCACTGTCTCTAGTGTCATGGGGTTCTGAGTGACCTCCACCTCAGCTACCTGTTGTTTTACCACTGTGAATTATAGTTAAATTAACTGAGAAAGTTGTTGTTTTGAATGGGGGTTCATCTGTCTGTTAACTGTGCTAAGTTTTTTCCTGGACATTTCCAGTGGATGGGGTTAAGAACAAGTTCTTAATCTGGGGGCAACTTATGGTTTCCCCACTGTTCCTCCAGGGTGACAGAGATTAACTTCTTCCCGTGTGCCCTTTGAGTAAAATTGTGGTGAAGCCTGTTCAGGAAACCCATTCATGATTTTCCATGTGTTTGTGCCATTTCTGCTGACTGGTGGCAATCAGCTGTTCCTGCTGGACCAGTTCATGTTGGTTCAAAGACCACATTTTGCAGAAGAATGACATAATCAAGTAGTGTCTGGTGGAAAGTCACGTCAGAGGGACAGAGGTCAGTGTACCTGGTGGCACAAGAGAAGAGGCTGGCTCTTAAATAGCTCAGTGAGGTAAAGGCTGGCAGACATAACAGCAGAAGGAAGAGAAAGGACGTAATGTGGCTCTCATGAAAGGCTGGTCCCTTCTCCAGAACTGAAGAAGCTGGGACCCAGCCCTCATCCAAAATGAGACTGCACCTCAACCAGACAGAGCTCTGCAGAAGCTCTGTCATCATCACACTGGTCAGATGTCAGGGAAAGAGAAAATCACACCCTGGAGCACAGCCAGAGGCAACTACCTAAACTGCCCTCAGCAGACCCGACTGCAGCAGGAAGAAATGCCAAGAGACACTTGGACACAAGTGTTGTTTGTTGAAACCTTTATTTCCAAACAAATCCACTGTTACCCCAAGTAGCAGCAGCCAGGATAGAACACCAAGAGTGAAATATGTTTACAGTTTAGATATGGTGCCATCAGACTTAAACAGTACCCAAGTATCAAAGTAAAAGAGTGATACCCCAGTCCACTGAATGTTACTCAAACCCATAAATGTTCAAGAGATATGTCAGAGAATGACCCACAATCTAACCAAATATCTGAGAAATTAAAACATCCTCTTAGGTTATGTTGGTTCTGCCCTTAAAACACTGAGGCAACTTTTGGTAGGATAATAATAGACTCCAAATCATTTTAATGAGACAAAAGATTAAATTTTCAGGGAGTGGACATCAATATGAGAGAAATCATATCCTCCTGGCAGAAGATTTAATCATCTGATTATTTCAGGAGACACACTTGGGCACAGTAAGGTGATGGAGCTGTTTGTAGCCTTCAGGAAATTGTACAGGTTTTCTCAAAATTTCACAGAAGTGGCACAGAACTATTATGTCAGCTAAATAATAGAGATTTTTGACTGGAAAAAGAAGGAATATTCAATGCATTTTAGACAGTTAAAATCACCTAAAATGAATCCTTTCTCAAAACCAAGATGATCTCAAATCACCAACCCATATTCTCCTCTCCTTTGTAAGGTCTGTTGATACACAAAATATAACTCAGACTCCCTGACTTGTTCTTGTGTAACACTATCACAGAACCAGTTGGAATCTATTCTCACTGCTCTGTAGCCAGCTGAGGACATCTGTGCTGAGTGCTGCTTTCCAGGCACACAATGAGGAATGTATATGGACACACTATACACAGACATGTACACCTCCAAGGGTTACCCGTGTACTGGCTAAGGGGGGCTATGGTGTTGGTACCCCATAGTTTCCCTACATAACGAATCCTACTCAGCAGTGATGGAACTGAACAAATACAAATACAAACCCAAAGATTTTGTCCTGCTTAACAAACCAATCCCCACCATATATGTACTTTGAAACAGAGGGAAATGCTGAGGGAACTCCATAACCCTCCTAGACACATGCAGAAAAGAATTTGGAAATACCCCAGTGTGTTCCAGCAGCCTATAATGGAAGACTGGCTGTGGAAGAAGAATTGCTGGTATGATCTCAGGACTGAACCCACTGTAGTCAGACAGTCTGCCCACAATGATGGGCCCAGCCAAGACAATACGAGCTCTATACTCACTGATAATCTAGACCCAAATACAAACTACATTGCCATGACTGGCTACACTACTCAAGAGGGCAGATGAACATGGAAATGTAAGGTAGATAGCAGGATACCTGGTCTCCCACGTTCAACACCAGTGAAATTTCTTTGCTGCTTTCAAAAACTCCTAATGGGGCCAGTTGAAATGATGCATGTAAACAGCTTCTCCAGCCACAGGCAGTGCCGGATATTCCTACAAGTACTAAGCTCCTGTGGGTATTACACAACTGCCTCTATTCAGGAGGCTAAAAAGAAGTTCAGTCCTGCTTGTATATGCTGGAATCATTACATACAGTGTTCCCATAAATCATATAAATGAGTATTACTGTGTCACTAGTTCGGACGGTTGCTGTTATTATTGAAAAACCTCCTGGCAATCCAGTCCTAGTGCCATCCAAGCTGAGGTTGGCCTCGGTGCAGTTTGTACTGGTCTCAAGTCTGTGCCCTGCAGTTTCCCCAAAAGACTCTCACAGTGTCAAGGCTGCTGTGCCCATTCTCCATCATGTTCCCCAAGCCAAGGGTGACAGAGGTTGTGCCATGGAGCCCTGTTACCACCCACACACCGCAGGGAGCTGTGTTCTCCTCCAGGCTGCTCTGCACCCCTGGAGTGGGGTCTGCTCTACATCCAAGCCAGAGACAGCCTGTTTTCCACTTGGGATGAAACACCTCATATGTCACAGGTGACTGGGGAGTACCAACCCCAACCTTCCTGCTGGAGACATTACAGACACAGATGAATCTCAGCAGACACTCTCAGGGCACCCAGAAAAGCTGCTGGTGAAAGAAGACCCAAAAGCACAGGCAGCGCTTACCTTGGTCACAGTACCATCAGCTATCAGAATAGACACTTGACTAAACACAGAGATTTGAACAACCAGAGAGGAGTCCCAGGAGGCAGCAGAAGACCACGGGCACCCTGTCTGTGGTCTTGTTCTGCACATTCCAGCCTCAAGTCAGCCCTGTCTGAACTTCTTACCCACACAGTAATTTATTCCTGTGGATTTTCAAGAAATACAAAGTCTGAAACAAGATGTACTGAAAGTTCAGTACATGGTATTAGAGCTAGCATCCATCATGTCAATTCTGCCTCTCCAATGGATTCGTTCTGCTTGTTATTATCATCTGACTATATTCATAAACAATACCCTTATGATTTTTTCCATGCTTATTTATTTCCTCAGTCATTGACTTGGTTTCCTGAGGCTATCAAAAAATTACATATAAATATTTATATAAACAGATCTCTATTTTGAAATGCTCCCTAGCTACTTCTAAATGCAATATGACATCAACCAAAAATCAAAGCATATTTGGCACTATGGAAGCCACTACTGGCTATGAAAATGGGTGCAGCTGAAATAGCCCCAGGAAACAACCTGCAAAACCCATATGCAGGATATATTTCAAAAAGTATGAGGTCCAGTCTAGGTCCATAGATGGGCAAAACTCTTAAACAAGTGGGAGAATGACTGCATGAGGCAACATCCATGCACCAGCCAGACATGCAGTTAGAGCTGTATGGTACTGCATATGGTGCCACAGTTTATTTAGAGGGTAAAAGAATTGAATTGCACTCATGGACACATTTCCACATCAAAATCTGATTACACTAGGACAGAGAAGACAGCAAATACTATCTCTGAGGGTTTTCCTCACAGAAAATAGCATCCAGCAACTCTTCCATTTTGAGTAATTTAGAATAAGGAGAAAAAAAAACAACAAACTTCGGAAATAATCCCTTTGCAGACATGAGAAACTACCATGTACGGTCCCACGCTGATGAGCCCAGCTATAATCCCATCCCAGCTTTCTGCTGACTAGCTGAGCTCTGGTGGTTTATTATGTCAGTGGAACCCCTCAAAAGAATTATAGCCTTGTAGTCAGCTCTGAACCATGTATTATTATGAATACTAAACTGGTTCAAACACTCTATTGGTCCTGCTACATTGGACAAAGTCGTAAGCAATTACCTATCTCTTCAAAGAATGTGTTTTCATTGGCGTCACATCCCGCTAAAAGCAGGCGGGAACATTTGTGGATATGCTGTGCACAATGTCCCTGGAGCAAGCACATGGCAAGGTATAAACACCAGACAGAGCTCCTGTTCCCACAGCAGTGCAAAATAAAAGGCTTCCACCCAAGCGCAATCTAATCTGGACTAATCACAATAAAAACACACTAAATGGTGCTTAGAATAAATACAGATACGGGTGATGAAGGTGACATGCACATCGTAAGTGGCAAGTTACTGCAAGTTACATGGTGCTGAATAAAAACTAAAGGTTGATTTGAAAATAGATGCCAGCATTAGCCCTGCAAAGAGAAGGCCTCAAGCAGGTTCCTGCATCCAAGTGGTCCCAGTGGATTAGTCGGTTCCATGACAGCAGCAGGACCTTAATTTGTATTTTAAGTTGCCCATTCCAGTATTGGCAGCTGGAGCAGGACCACAACTCCGTGACTCTGATCACTACATTGAGCCCTGTTTTTTCTACACACTGTCTGCAAGTCCAGCTCATAACTGGGGAATTTTTTTAGTCTCAGCTGTCTGGGCTTGACAATTAATTATTTAATGAAAAGTGTGGGGTTCTTTTTAAATGTGAATTTCAACTCACAGTACTCATTATTCCACATGAAGAATACAAACCCATAAACTGTGTCATGTAGGTCATGGATGCAAGTACCTCTAAGCCAACATGGTTTTCAGGCTGTGCTGTGTGTCAGAGCATCTGCCCAGATCCCATGAGAGTGAGAAAAGAGGTCCAAACGAGAAGTTGCATTTAGGCCATGGGAACAGTTGCACCTATGGGTTAGCTCTTGTCTGATCTGCCTGAGAAGTCCCAAAGCAGCAGGAAGACCATGCACACACACAAAGTGAAATGTGGTTATGAAAGGCCAATAAAAGCCCAAGATTGGACTGGAGAGATCTTTTCTGTCTCACTGCTCTTACCTGTTCTGCAGAATTGCATTGAATTTGTTGGGTTCAACGTGGAAACAAAACCTGACCCTTTACTTCAGCATCAGCCATTGGCTGAAGTGAATCAGTGGGGAAAAAGCACGGGAGAGGGAGGCAAAACCCCCATTCAGTGTGTGTTTGCTGCTTTCTGCACAGGCATTCCCAGGAGAGGCAGATCCAGTGCCAGTCCCAGGTCAATCCAACTGAGAGCCAGGACTGGCGGGTAGGGCAATTTCAGAGCATTATATTGTTTGGACTCTGATTCTGGAATCACTGTACTCTGCAGAGTCGTGCTCTGTGGGCGGTGACTACGGTGCTATAATTACCACTATAATTACATTGGCATGTTTCCTTCTTGGCGAGCCCCATGGAATTACAGTCCCGTTACCTGACCTGGGTTTCTGATAGTCCTAGCACAATGGGCTGTAGCAATTTTCTTTTGGTCTGGCCACAAGCTGGTAGGATCAGTATGAACTGGAAGGCCAGGAATACCAAGAGAGTTTTTTTTCCAGAGCAAAAAAAAAAATGTTGTCAACATCACTTTGACTGCAAGTATCACTTGTGGCTCCTTCAGGAGGTGAGGTGGAGGAGGAATGGAGGAATCAGAACACTGCAAGAATCTGGCACTGCAAAGGAGAAGGACACCTTTGGACAAGCAAATCTCACCCATCTTTAATTTCTGCCTCAAGTAACTGCATCATAAACCCACATAAGCTGGGTGTGTCTGATAAATATGTCAGCCATGACAATTAAATTATTTGCATTGGACTTTGGCATTAATGTCGTGGTGGTAATTCTCATCTCTTCTGTAGCTCCTGCTTCAGGATTTGGTGGGTTCAAAAACTCAAAACCATCTTGTGTTCACCCAGTTCACCACTGGGTTTTGATCCTATCCATAATGGAGCACATGTTAACCTTGAATCACGTAAAACAAAGACATGCCTTACATACCACGTGGACTCAGAGAACTCTTTTTTGCTCTCTGTGAAAAGCATGTTCTTTCCCAAAATTAAACAGGATTTCTGCAGCAGAGCTGTGGGGAGTTTCCATGCTCCTCTGAGCAGGGTCCAACACTGCAGCCCTGGGTTGGGAGATGGAGCTTGCTGTGTCCCAGCAGGCTGTTGTCTGGATGAAACCAGAGACTCTGCTGCAAATCTTTTGCAGATTCTTCTTTTCTTTATAGCACACAGGGGGATTCGGTTTTGGTGACTTCGCTGAACAATTCTCTGAATCAAAGCTTTTTCTTGAAACTCTTTTCTCTAGGTTCTGATGTATTTTTCTCCCTGCTGATTTGGAGTCGACCTGGGAATATGGGTGTTACAGGATATTCAGCACTTCTCTGTGTCAGGCTGCAGCTGACTGAGGTAGCCACTTCACACGAGGAAATTATTTGAGGTTTTCTGAGAGCCTCTTGACAGTAGGTAAAGATTGTTTCAGCCTGTGGGAGTGCCAGCTAGAAGTCTTTATAACCTGAATGACATGTAATGTCATAAAAACTCCTGCTAAAACTCATTCTATCCTTTCAAGATGTTAATTTTGACGTCAATGTCTGTCATTTCAGCCATCAGAGAGCAACTCATCTGAGTAAGAACCATCAAGTTGGAGATTGCCTACAAACACCTTCTAACAAGAATGCCTTCCATGTACTATTTTAGCTAAGAATGTAACTCTCCATGTCTTGCAGATCTCTTCCCCATCCTCTCGGGGGATGTGGGGGGGAATGTACTACTGTGAGAAAAAGGGAGAAATAGATGATTTTGGCCAAAGCTCTTATCTGGTGACTAAGCAGACTGCAGTCTGATATGTCTCAATTGAACAGCCCCATTTTGATGACCCTGTCACACATAATTAGCAACAGAACTTCCATTTTTCTTTAGCTAGTGCAGTAGTCACAGAAATCCTGACTGTTGGACATTATCTGCCTTATATTACTTGCAGTCGCATCACATTTTTGTTTATATCCATAAGTAATAAAAAACACACGTAACTTTAGTTTGCCTTAAAGAATAAAGTAAATACATAATTCTGGCAAATTGTTTGGAATTATAGTTTAACAGCATCTGGTTCAGATATTCTGTAGTAAATTGTTGGCACCAACATTGCCACAATTTTTTTTTTCATTTGAACCAAAATGTTCTCAGAAACATGTGGTTTTCGTCCAACTTCCATGTAATCCATTTTATGATGGCCACAAAGCTTACGAAGTTTGAAACTTAAACTACCTGGGCAGAAGGGATTGTTTCTGGACACTCATTACACAGCTGATTAACTGAGGAATAAGCAATTCTGGCATGCAACCTAGCATGTTGGTTGTTTTGGCTTTTTGTCTCAAGGAGTTGTCTTTCTTGAAATACCTCCCCAGGTACAATGTGTACATTCCACCCTGTTTTGCTCACAAATTACATACCTGCCTTTTATGTCAAGTCCAATATAGCTGCACCAGGTTTTCTTATTCCACATTAAAAGTAACCAATTACTTGAGTAAATACCTGTTTTAAAAATATCTCAGAGTGGTTTCCTGCTGCTCTAAATACTAAAATATTCGGCAGCATTTCTGACTCTTACAAATCTTTCAAATGGTTCATATTTTATCAAGGAAGCCAGACCACCTTTAAACCTGCTGCATAACTCATTGAGACCATTTCTCAAATACCTGAATTTTATACAACCAATCAGAAAAAGAATGGCTGTATAATTTTTTACATAATTAGCTCTCACTTTTCTTGCATTTCATTCTCTGTGACTTTATTGTCAACTTCTGCTTGTTCATCATAAAAACTAGTTACCAGAGATTCAAAAATACTAAATCGATGATGAGAGGGGAAAAGTGGCTTAAAATACAACCCTTTGAAGCTTCCCAACAGACCTACATTTACTGAGCCTAACAGGTTCTCCGGTGTCGAATCCCATTTCAGTCACTGTCAGCAGCTTTATTCGCACCATCCGAGAACTAACTTGTGGGAATTAAATCAACATGTTCCCAGAGCAGGTCCCACACCAGAAGGAACCAAGTCCAAGAAGCAGCTTCCTCTGCTCTCCTGACCACTTTCCCAGCAAGGCTTTGCAGCTCTGGGCTGGCTTCGTAATGATGTGTCATTTGCAAGTCAGCACCTTGCACTAAGCCCCGAGGTGGGAAAATTACCCAGGAGAAGAAGCAACAATAAATTCCCCTGTCTTGCTTATTTTCTCAAGTCTGATGAAATCCCACTGCACTGCTGGGGCTGCACAGCACAGCTTACTCTAACTCTACTGTGAAATGTGTTTAGTCACAGATAGAAAACCCAGGATCCAGACCTTGGCACACCTTCCCCACAGCATCCTCTTCCCTTTTGAAGTCATCGGCCTCTCCGTCCTTCATAACTGGGTGTGCTCGCTCACTCCTGTGTGCTGGAGCCTCTTGCACAGCATTCCTCAGCCTTCACCTGCCTGCAACGGCCTTGCAGGGACACAGCCCTGTTAATAGTCATGAAAGCAGCTCATCTCCCTAAAGACGCCAAACAATTAAATGCTTCCCATTTAAAGGCAGTTGCAAAATGCTCATGCCACTGCTTGATCATATGAAGTCTTAATCAAACCATGAAACACTCTTAAAAAGTAAACCCCATGTTTGTTAGCTACAGAGAACTCAGAGTGTATTCCTGAAAGCCAACAGGGATTTAAAACTGCTGGAAGGAGTTGTGATCCCCTCCCAAGTGTTACTGCTCAACACATCATCAAACGCCTTGCAACTGGACACCGTCCTGCAATCAGGTGCCTGCGTCCACACAAGCTCCCTGCACTGGAGCAAAGCTGCAGGATCAGTGCCTCAGTGCCTCAGGACTCAGGCATCCCAAGTCTCCTGGAAACCAGCCCCTAAATCACTGGAATTGGTAACGTCTATAAAATTACCTTGGCAGTTGATCACACTGCCAGGGAGCGAGTCACACCACGCTCCAAGAGACGCCAGATTTGCTAGAGCATGACTTGTGGATCACGCGCGTTTTCCCTGACAGCACTCGCCTTTAAAATGCAGGCACAGCTGCCTGCCTTGCTAAGGAAGGGCTGAGTGGGACCACATCCTCTAATTCCAGGAGCACCCTGACAAGTGACCTCGAGAGAGAAAAGCAGGGAAAAATCCTCCAGCTCTGGGTGCCACCCGCCACCCAGCTCTGTGTGCTGAGCAGGAGGAGATGGGAAACGCTCAACGTGCTGACAGCCGGCAGATTTCTTCCCCAAAGTGACACGAGCGGGGGCTATTTTAGGCATGGTTTTGGTACAGAAAAGATGTTAAATGCTTTATTGGAGCAATTAATACAATATAGGCTGAAGTGGAGGACGAGCCACGCTAGGGCAGGCAGGGCTGCGTGGTTCGAAGGACACACTGTGAGAAATTATGAGACCTGACTAGAGAAGTCAGTCAGAGGAAGGGACACTGGGTATGGCACATGGAGGATGCACCCAATCCCTTTAAGTCAAAAGGGCAAAAACCCATCAAAAAAAATTGTAACTTTAAAAGAGGCAGAAAGGTCGATGAGGATTGGCTTTAGGAGGGCAACAGGGAAAGGTATTAGTAGAAAGCATCATTTATGAAGCACCAGGGAAAGAATATATGTATAATACAAACTTGCTGGTTAGGAACAGTACATTGGCTGCTGCCTCCTCCAACAGAGAGAAACTGCCATCTCTTAAATTCTCCTGCCCATACTCCCTCTGTTCTGCTCCTGAGTTCATTCAGTCCCTGGTCTTTGAACACTGGAGATGAGAATTGTTAAAGTCGAACTAAGTTAGACCTAGCAAAGGCAATTAAATAGCAAAACTCTTCAGCAGTATAAATAGTAAGAGAACAAGGACAAAAGAAGGGCCAGCAGACACTCGGGGTGAGGTATAAATGAAGAAGAAAGACCTATTCCTTTAATAGCCCTGTTGTCAAAAAGGGCAGAGCCCATCCCAGGGGCACAGGGGCTTTGCAGACATCCGCACTGGCACAGCCAGTCCCTTAGAGGAAAAGCTGCAAGTTGCAGTTCCGAAGGCAGCAGCATGTTGATAAAAGGGAATTTCCACACGAGCTTGGCACCACCGTTAAGAATCTCAATCTTCGGAGGGAAAAAAAAAAATAAAAAAAAAAAAAGATGTTTCGATGTCAAACCCTAGGGAAGGATAAAACTAAAAATAAAACTTCGCACGGCTCAGGGGCAGCGCACAAAGCCCCCCTGGCCTGGGACAAACGCAGGGGAGGCCGAGGCGAGCGGGGGCTGTCGGGGGGCTGCGAGGGGTGTCAGGACGTGCCTGCTGGTGCGTAGCCCTGGAGCCATGGTCCTGCAGTGCGGTGTCACGTCCCGCCGAGGAGACCCTTGCACTCGGGGAGGTGTGAGTGGATTTCCTCAAGTGCATTTTGACAGCTGGGAGGGAGCGGGCGGCGGCAGCAGCTGGAGACATTCCTGGCTGCGCCCCCCCGAGCCCCCGGCGGGACCCCCGCTCCCAGCACGGCACAGCGCCGGGGGGCTGGGGGGCTGCTGGGGGGCACAGGGCGGCGCGGGGCCAGCGGGGGATGATGAAACATCTGATGTGCATTACGGCAGGGCAAGGGGAGGCGCGCCCGCCCCCTGCCCAGCCAGCGCCGCACTTCCCATCACCTGCCACGGGGGTCCCTGCGCTGTCCCCTCGCCCCCCCGGCCCCCCCGCTCCAGCCGCGGCACAAAGGGCAGCAGACACATCGGCACGGGCGCTGCTCGGGGGGCGCTCGGAGGGGTGATGCTCTCCGCCGCGGGGAGGGAAGGGGCTTCTCCCCCCCCCACACCCCGGGAAAGGAGCGCCTGTCCCTGCTCACCCATCCGGCTCCGCACCCGGGGACCACCTTCCCCTCCTCGAGTGATGGGTTTGGCCCAAAATCCCCTCGGAGCAAGCAAGGTACAAAATCCCACGGAAGGTGAAAAAAAAAAGAGAGAGACATAGAGAGAGAGAGACAGAGACAGAGAGAGAGAGAGAGGAGGAGGATTTCCAAGAAAGTCATTGCAATAGCTGCTCCGGAGAGGGGTTTTTCCCTTTTTTTCCCCCTTTTCCTCTCGGATGAAGCATGGCCATGGGGCGGCAGTGCCGCAGGACGGCTGGCCCCGGGCTCAGGGGCAGCGCCCCGAAGTTGCCTGCGGGGGGACCGCTGCCACCCCCTTCCCTCCCTCCCTCCCTCCCTCACGAGCAGCGCGCCGGTCAAACCCCCCTTGTCCCCCCATTCTATCCCCCCTTTCCCCGGTGCCGGCCGCCTCCCCCGCGGTGCGGGGCGGTGCGGGGCGGGTGTGGCGGGGGGCGGGCGCCGCAACCTGCCGTCGGGGCGGGCCCGGCGGGCGGGCCCGGAGCGGGCCGGCGCTGCCATTGGCCGCGGCGCCGAGCGACACCTGCTCGGCTGCCTCATGCCGGTGACACCGGGGCTCGGCGGGGATATTTGAGGCTCCCGCGGGCGCCGCCGCCGCCACTCCGCGCTCGCCGCCGCGCCGGGCACATGCGGGTCTCGGGGCCGCGGCGAGCAGCGCGCTGGGCCGGGGTGCGGCACCCGGCGGGGGGAAGGCGCGACCATGTGCGCGGAGCGCGGCGGAAAGCTGGCCGTGTCCCCGGCGCTGCCGGCGCTGCTGCTGGCCCTGCTGCTGGCCGGCGCCCCCGCGGCCGCGGGCACTGAGGCCACGCACCCGCCCGAGGGCCCGCAGGACAGGACCCCGCAGCAGAAGGGGCGCCTGTCGCTGCAGAACACAGGTACGGGCTGGGGGCGCGGGGCGGGCTGTGCGCGGCCCCCCGGCCCTCGGGGCTGCGGGCGGCGCTGCCGCTGCCGCTGCGGGGCCGGGCGTGCGTGGCCGGGGCAGAGCGGGGCTCCATCGCGATCCCCCGCACAGCCCGGCTCTGCCACGCACGTGTTGCGCGGCCGCGGCCCC